>JAIZAY010000076.1:0-153135 GCA_029531755.1 Holothuria leucospilota
TGCAAACTCTTACAAACATTAACATTAACATCGTCAGATCCAGGACTTCTATTATTTTTGAATTTACTAACGATTTTCAATATTTCCATTTTATCAGTGGGAAACAAAAATAGAGAGCTGGCACATTGATCTTGTAAAAAATCCTTAAAATTGACATCGGCTTGTGGAATTTTGGAAGCAAGATCATTTCCAGTATTTACAAAGAAACTATTAAAAATTGAAACAATTTCTTCCAAATTTGAAACAACTTTGTCATTGTGATCAATTTCTACAGGATGCTGATGGCTTTTTGTTTTTTATTAATGACCCAATTAATTATCTTCCAAGTATTCTTCATATCCCTAGGTTACTTACAAAGTTTTCATTAAAATATGTCTTTTTCGCTTTTCGTATAACAACAGTGAGAATATTCTTGTAGTTTTTATAGGATAACTTAGCAGCGTCACTTTTAACCCCGAGAAACTTACGTTATAAAGAATTTTTCTTTTTTATTGAACTGAGAATGACATTTGTCTTCCATGGTGACGGATTTCGATTTCTAAATTTAACCCTTCTAAATGGACAATTTATGGAATATAAATTCTGGTATACACAGTTAGAAAGTTATTATATGCCTTATTTACATCTTTACTTTTTATAGAACTCCAGTCATAACTAGACAGACTCTGTCGAAAGTTTCCAATATTCTTTGGTGAGTTGTTAATGGAATCAGGTTTCGTGTGAACGTTCTGTAACAAAATGTGCTTTTGTTTTCTGGGATCTCACGAGGTTGTTTACCTTAATTAGAGGGGAAACGGTAATTTTAGCCACAAAGGCGGAATTGAGTTGTCTTCCAGCACCCCGATTAAGATAAGAGGTTTCGGTTGACTCGTGAGACCGGACATACGTAATATTAGTGCTTTAAGAAAAGTTAAGAAAGAATCTAGTAAGCTGTAGGCCACTGGTCGAATTGGTAACTACTTGGTCAAGCAGTGCTGGGTTGAGCGATTATTTTAGCAAGGGAGGGGAAATCTTTTATCGTTATATTTTGACTTGATCGTAATTGGGAAGTTATATGTAAATTGCATGTAAGTACCTGTCTAGCTTTTCGATCAGTCCTAGTAATGTAGGTCTGTGAGTGGCTAAAGAGAGTTTGCGTCATTACGAGAGACCGTTATGTGCTATGCGTAGTAGGCTAGCGGAGAGATTTCGTAGTGGTTTAAAAAGAGAGACACGAGAGAGGAAAGGGGCTTCTGTCGTCTGCCTCAAGTTACGCTTCATCTGTTGTGGTTGGGTTGGTTGGGTAAATTAAACAAATTAGGGTAGATTTCTCACACTTAGACATTTTTGGAGGAAAGAAGTCATCTTTATCGCACCGCACGTGCGTAGACAGAATTTAGCCAGTTAATAGCTGTTCTGCCGTGCGCTGGCGAAACTTTAGCCGCTTTAGCTTGTTCACAGTGCGTATGCTTAAATTTAGCCGGCGAAACCTCTCTACGCCGGGCGTCGACTAAACCTTAGCCGGCGAAAGCCGTTTAGCCGGCGTCAGCGCAATTTAGCCGGCTAACCGCTTAGTGCGCTGGGTACTTAGACCTGTATCACTGTACGCGTCAATTGTTATTACACAGGCCTAGGGATTTGGGGGTTGTTTATGAGGCTTCGGGATTCATTGTACATATTCACTTCATAATGTAAATAGTTTTTTTAATACGAAATCGGGAAACTTCAGCAGTTGTGTCCGTCTAGTTTTTCCCTCCTCTTCTGTTTATTTACTCTGTCGCGTCTGTGCTACCAAGGAGTTTGCGCAGTCTAGAATTTTACAGGTTTTATACTGCAGGTCTCACCATCGCCGGCTTCTCATCGACCGACTTACAACGAAGTAAGGAGCACACCTACAGTTAGACCGGGCGGGACGTTACAACTGGTGGCAGCGGTTAGGGATACTGGTACTTGACTGGCGGTGTGCTACGAACCAAGATGAACCGAACTAATCCATTCGACGATGGGTCAGAGAGTGAGAGGATGGTTACACTAGATGAGACGGGGTCAGACTTGGCAGAGTTCGACCCCTTGTACAGCGGATCGAGGTATCGGACTACGGACGAAACAACAGCGGCAGAGGACCACGGGACAGGGGTGGATGTGCAAGGTGAAGTTGAGGAGAAACAACAGCCAGGTGTTGCTGTCGACCAAGGAAAATGGGTTCAACCTAACAGAGGAGCGGAGTACCGCCCCTTAATTGATGTTCAACGAAGGGCGGGTGAAGCAGACCGGCAGAAGACTGAACAGCCATGGGAACCTGACGTCCGGGAGATTGGTGACCGCCATTCGGGGGCAGAGAGTAACTTTCTAGCAGAGATGTGGTCCAGAGGTCTGCGGTTAGATGAGACTACACCTGACATTAGGTCTACTCGTAATGTACATCAGATGAATAATTCGGGACCTAATATGATGCAAAGTCGAGCTGAGGGTAAAGAGGAACCTTACCGAGCGGGGTGGTACGGGTCCGGTACTACCAGACAAATTAATAACCCATTCTCCGGGTTTGGAACTAATGAACAACAGTACAGATATAAGGAGGGTACAAACGTTCCCCACCCACATGACCAAAGTAACGCTTGGGAGAATACGATGAGGACAGAATATACTAGGGGCAGAACAAGGTACGGCAGGTGGGACAGGGGCGAATACAACCAACCATTCGTAGGTTTAACTGAGGATGATGGGATGCCTTACAATAATAACAGGGGCTTTTATAGTCCACACCAAACAAATCCCTGGTCTAATGAAATGAAAGGCGGCTACCCCAGAGATGAGGGTCTGGGCACATATGATTATGAAGGCTGGAGAGTACCAAGGGGGGATCAACCTGCCCGGGAACCAAGTTACCCAACAGATAGACCCCAGAGGGTTAAGGCGCCCCCATATGATGGAAGTACACCCTGGGAAGACTATGTAGTTCAGTTTGAGTTAATCGCTGAGCTTAATGAATGGGATGAAAGAACTAAGGCATTACAGCTTGCTGCTAGTTTGAGGGGCAAAGCACAGGCTGTACTTGCGGACTTAGAGGATGGGAAAAGAAGGAAATTCAGTACGCTGGTTGATAGCCTTGTACAGAGGTTTGGTAGGGCTAACCAGACGGAACTATTTCGTACTCTGATAAGAAACAGAAGCAGACAATCGGGGGAAACTATCCCAGAATTAGCACACGATATTCAGCGCCTCCTCTCAAAGGCATATCCCAAGGCTTCTGTTGAAATGAAAGAAACACTAGCAAAGGAGGCGTTCATTGATGCGAGTGGGGACAGTGACATTCGTTGGAAGATTTACCAGGCACGCCCAAAAAGCTTGAAGGAAGCAGTGTGCATTGCCACTGAACTAGAGGCCTTTAACCTGGCAGAACAAAAGAAAGGAGTCACAAAACGGCTCGGAGTGAGGGCGCTTTCGGGTAAAGAGCCCGGATCGAATGGGAAGACCGACACAGAAAAATTGGATGGAACGGATGACATAGCAGCCGTTATGTTAAAGGGGTTTTCAGATCTGACACAACATATGACAAATTTATTTAAGAGAGAATCACAGCAGGGTCTCAAACACGATAACAAGGACCGGCGAACCCCCCTGAAGTGCTGGAACTGTGGGGAGGAGGGCCACTTAAGGAGACATTGTCCAAACCCAAAGAAAGAAGTTTCCACAGAAAAGGGCGAAAACAAGTTGGAAAACGACCCGAAGTCGGCTTCGTAGGGCGGAAACCGACTTACCCACAAGAAAAGCCCACCAAGTCACCACTTTTATGGAGTCGGTTGGGGTCTGTTGGTGCCAGAGGGTTGTATGTAAGGGGCGAGCTGGAGGGTGTTGCTGTAAAATTTCTTGTAGACACCGGGGCTGACCTTACTGTAATACGAACCAGTTTATATGAGCGACTGTCAGAGGGAAGGGGTCTCGGGTTAGAGAACGTTTCCCTGGATATGGCAGTAGCTGATGGCAGACCATTACCGTTCAAGGGGCGCAGAAAGTTCCATTTAAAAGTGGGAGGACTGGAGGTCACGCACGACATTTGGGTGGCTGATATCGATATCGATGCAATCCTGGGGTACGATTTTCTACAAAAATACAACTGCACCATTGACGCTGGGAAGGGGAAGGTTACCATAGGTACCACACAACAAGATACTGACATGGTCGAAATTGATGCCGGTAGGAAGGTTGTTGTGGCGAAGACTGTGGTTGTTCCCCCTGGTAGCGAAAAGATGGTAGCGGGAAGGATACGTGATGGCCCTGGGCCTGCAAGTCCTGTTGTAATAGAGTGTACCGAGAAGTTCGTAGAACATCACCACCTAATGGCGGCAAAGGTGCTTGTGGACCCCTCTAAAGATGTAATCCCATTGAGGCTGATAAACCCCTCGGATAGGCCCATAACACTTTATGAGGGAACGGTCGTAGGTGAATGTCACTCTGCAGAAATTGTGAAGGGGGCTAACCCTGAAGCAGTGAACTGCCGAGTAGTGACCGAGAAAACTGATACTGAGAGGGACCCAAATAAGATTCAAGAACACCTCCGAGAACTGGCGGAAAAGAGCTGCGAGCATTTAACAGACGCAGAAGGAGCCAAAGTCAGAGAACTGCTGATTAATAATGCTGACGTGTTCGCACGTTCTAAAGAGGACCTTGGGCGCACAGACTTGGTCCAGCATACAATCAGTACAGGAACCGCTAAACCAATCCGCCAGCCGCCACGCAGGTTACCAATTCATCAGAAGGGTGAAGCAGAGGAACAAATACAGAAAATGCTGAAAAATGACGTCATCGAGCCTTCGGCAAGTGCGTGGGCGTCGCCAGTAGTACTTGTAAGAAAGAAAGACGGGTCCACGAGATTTTGCGTCGACTACCGCAAGCTGAATGAAGTCACGGAAAAGGACTCGTACCCTCTGCCGCGGATTGACGACACCCTGGATACGCTAGCTGGGTCTAAATGGTTCTGTACCTTAGATCTAGCAAGCGGATACTGGCAAGTGGAGGTGAAGGAAAGTGACCGACCGAAAACTGCCTTCGTAACATATGGGGGGCTCTTCCAGTTCAAGGTCCTTCCCTTTGGGCTGTGTAACCCCCAGCTACTTTTGAAAGGCTGATGGAGCGGGTGCTGAAGGGCCTACAATGGCAGACTTGTTTGTTATATCTTGATGACGTCATTGTTTATGGAAACTCGCTTGATAAAACTCTGAACAGACTAAATGAAGTATTACAGAGGATGCGGGAGGCAAAGTTGAAGCTCAACCCCAAGAAATGCCACCTATTTCAGCCCGAAGTCAGCTACCTCGGTCACGTGGTCTCTAGCAGTGGTATCGCCCCGAACCTCGACAACATTAAGGTCGTTGTCGAATGGCCGACACCGTGCAGTATTACAGACGTAAGACGCTTCGTAGGACTGTGTTCTTACTATCGAAGATTTGTACAGGGGTTTTCTCAAATTTGTACCCCCTTGTTTCGGCTAACGGAAAAGGGTAAGAAATTTGAATGGAGCGACGAGTGTGAATTAGCTTTTACAAAGTTGAAACAAGCCTTGACGTCGGCGCCTATCTTAGCCTACCCCGAAGAAAAAGGGACTTTTGTTCTGGATACGGATGCCAGCGATTTTGGGATCGGGTCTGTGCTGTCACAACAGAAGGAGGGTTCAACCCAGGAGACTGTCGTGGCTTACTTTAGTAAGGCCCTGTCAAAGGCTGAGAGAAGCTACTGTGTGACCCGAAAGGAGCTATTAGCTGTGATTGCATCTGTGAAACACTTTCACCACTATCTATATGGGGCTAGATTTATTGTTCGGACGGACCATGGGGCCTTGCGATGGCTAACAAATTTTAAGAACCCCGAAGGCCAGTTAGCAAGATGGCTGGAAACGCTCTCTACGTACGACTTTGAGCTTAAACACAGGCCTGGAAGACTCCACGGCAACGCAGACGCAATGTCGAGGCGGCCAGCAGACGCAACGTCGAGGCGGCCATGCGTGGAATGCAAACATTGTGATAAATACGACGGGAAAGATGTGAGAGTGGATTCAGTAGACTTGACGCAAGGACATATATTTGTATTGGGGGACAAAGGCGGGACCTCACCCGATGAGCCCGACTCCAAGACGGAGGACACAGCAAGTAACGAATCAAACGAGTCAACATCTTGGTTCCAACGATGGACCAGTAGCCAATTACAAGAACTCCAACTGAACGATAAGGACATTGGACCAATTCTTCTTTGGAAGGAGGTACAACACTCAAGGCCCGATTGGGAGCAAATCACAACCGGAAGTGCGGCGATGAAAAATTATTGGGGTCAATGGGACAGACTGGAGGTGATAGAGGGCGTATTATACAGGCGTTTTGAGTCAGATACTGGGCAACACACCTTTCTACAGCTTCTAGTGCCCAAGAAAATACAGGAAAAGATACTGGACCAAGCTCATAACCACAAACTCTCGGGGCATTTAATGGCGAAGAAATCCCTAGCTAGGATACGGGAGCGCTTCTACTGGAGTGGGTATAGACGGAATGTCGAGAACTGGTGCAAAAGCTGTGACGACTGTGCATCTAGGAAGGGACCCACAAAGAAAGTGAAGTCGAAAATGAAACTTTATGGGGCGGGACACCCGATGCAACGCTGTGCATTGGACATCATGGGCCCATTGCCAATGTCAAATCGGGGAAATCGGTACGTTTTGGTCATCGCCGACTATTTCACCAAGTGGACGGAAGCTTATGGTATACCTGATATGGAAGCAGAAACAGTGGCCCGAATCTTGGTGGAAGAGTTTATTTGTCGCTTCGGGGTACCTGACGAAATTCACACTGACCAGGGTCGCCAATTTGAATCTGGATTGTTCCAACACCTTTGTCGTCTTTTGGACATCAAGAAAACTAGAACAACTCCCTTCCACCCCCAGTCCGACGGAATGGTCGAAAGATTCAACCGTACCCTGGAATCTATGCTATCTCTAGTTGTAGCGGAAAATCAACAAGATTGGGACACGTGGTTGCCTTACCTGATGATGGCGTATAGATCCGCGGAGCACGAAAGTACCAAATTTTCACCGGCTGAGGTCATGTTTGGGCGGAGGGTAAACTTACCACTCTGCGCCCAACTCCCCAACCTCCCAGACCACCACGATTCTCCCCGGAACTCAGTACCAAAATATGTAATGCGCCTAGAAGAAACCCTATACAAAATCCACGAGATGGCCCGGGAATATCTACAAAAAGCTGGCACCAAACAGAAAAAATTCCATGACAGGAGGACTAGTGACCAGGTTTTTAATAAGGGAGATTTTGTTTGGCTGATGAACTCAAACAAGAAGAAAGGTCTATCGCCCAAACTGAGAAGGAAATGGATTGGACCGGGGCTCATATTGAAAAGAGTAACCGACGTAATATACAGAGTCAAAATGGGACCGAAAAGAAGACCCCAAGTTGTTCACTGCGACCGACTCAAACCCTACCTTGGAGAGGACCCACCACTATGGTTAGTCAAACAAACAAAAGCAACGCCTGCCGCGGAGGGTGCACAAAGACAACCAAGCCAAACAGACACAACGCCTGTCACGGGAGCTGCACTGGGGCCACAAGAAGACCAGTAATTCAAAGCTCCTACGAACCGGGAGCTGCTATGCAATACACTTATCTGCCAAAACAACCCTCACAAAACTTTGTAAAAATCTAGGAGAAATATTATCTGTGTTCCGCACAGACAACAAGAAGTCTACCTCGCCTGACCACCCGCGAGTGTAAGATGACGAATCGCTATTACGTAACATATCGTCAGAAATGTAGCGCCCTGGACAAACCCAGAAAGCATCACTAATTAGAAACAAACAGAACTATTGTTTCTCTCGCCCATCTCACTACTTTTCTGTCGTATTTACCTTTTCCTTCATATGTGTCTTTCCAAGAAGCTGGACACTGAAGTTAATATTTTCCTGTCTGCTTTGAAATTTCGAACTAACTTTAAAATGATTGTCTGTGGAACTTTACGTGCTAATTTTGTTTTTTTTTTGGAGACGACTTTCGTGTTCTCCTCCACAACTGTGTTTCGCGAAGAAGATAATAGCATTTTACTATGGACGTTTAGTTTATAATTTTCGTATTGGACACTAAGCTTGTGTTTACCAGAGTGAATACTTGCAAAGTTTGTGTTTCGTTACTATGTCTTTAATTTTCTTTGTGCTATATATTGTGTGGAACATTACCTGACCACTTCATGCAAAAAGGACGCTTCGCTGATATATCAATATTCTTAATTTGTTTTTAACTTGGACACTGCATCTTCTTGTTGAAAAATTGACACTGCGTTTTCTTGTTGGAAAAAAAAAGTACATTCGTGTCGGCTGTGTGTGTTATAGTGCTAAGTCAAAGTAAGTGTTTGTATTTGACTTTCTTTAAGCAAAGTTTTCATTTATGTTGTACATAGACAAGAGATGTATAAAAGTACATTTCAAGTTTCTGATTGTAAATATGGGGACATATTTTTCTCTTGGGTGGGAAGGGTGTAACAAAATGTGCTTTTGTTTTCTGGGATCTCACGAGGTTGTTTACCTTAATTAGAGGGGAAACGGTAATTTTAGCCACAAAGGCGGAATTGAGTTGTCTTCCAGCACCCCGATTAAGATAAGAGGTTTCGGTTGACTCGTGAGACCGGACATACGTAATATTAGTGCTTTAAGAAAAGTTAAGAAAGAATCTAGTAAGCTGTAGGCCACTGGTCGAATTGGTAACTACTTGGTCAAGCAGTGCTGGGTTGAGCGATTATTTTAGCAAGGGAGGGGAAATCTTTTATCGTTATATTTTGACTTGATCGTAATTGGGAAGTTATATGTAAATTGCATGTAAGTACCTGTCTAGCTTTTCGATCAGTCCTAGTAATGTAGGTCTGTGAGTGGCTAAAGAGAGTTTGCGTCATTACGAGAGACCGTTATGTGCTATGCGTAGTAGGCTAGCGGAGAGATTTCGTAGTGGTTTAAAAAGAGAGACACGAGAGAGGAAAGGGGCTTCTGTCGTCTGCCTCAAGTTACGCTTCATCTGTTGTGGTTGGGTTGGTTGGGTAAATTAAACAAATTAGGGTAGATTTCTCACACTTAGACATTTTTGGAGGAAAGAAGTCATCTTTATCGCACTGCACGTGCGTAGACAGAATTTAGCCAGTTAATAGCTGTTCTGCCGTGCGCTGGCGAAACTTTAGCCGCTTTAGCTTGTTCACAGTGCGTCTGCTTAAATTTAGCCGGCGAAACCTCTCTACGCCGGGCGTCGACTAAACCTTAGCCGGCGAAAGCCGTTTAGCCGGCGTCAGCGCAATTTAGCCGGCTAACCGCTTAGTGCGCTGGGTACTTAGACCTGTATCACTGTACGCGTCAATTGTTATTATACACAGGCCTAGGGATTTTGGGGTTGTTTATGAGGCTTCGGGATTCATTGTACATATTCACTTCATAATGTAAATAGTTTTTTTAATACGAATTCGGGAAACTTCAGCAGTTGTGTCCGTCTAGTTTTTCCCTCCTCTTCTGTTTATTTACTCTGTCGCGTCTGTGCTACCAAGGAGTTTGCGCAGTCTAGAATTTTACAGGTTTTATACTGCAGGTCTCACAATCGCCGGCTTCTCATCGACCGACTTACAACGAAGTAAGGAGCACACCAACAGTTAGACCGGGCGGGACGTTACAGTTCGTTCATACCATCAATATCAGTGATTAAGAAAACAGGTAAATGATCACTAATGTCATCACAGATGATACCCGAATGAAATGTACTTGTAAGGTCATTATATAAAATATTATCTATAACAGTAGCAGACGTCTGGGTAATTCTTGTTGGTTTAGTATTGCTTGGAATCAAGGCAAAATGAATGAACAGTATTCACAAAATCCCCAGAATACTTGCTTACATCAAAATCTAAAAGATTTATGTTGAAGTCACCAAGTAAAAAGCAATTAGTATCCGTAGGATTGCTTGTAGAGATGATTTTTGAAAATTCATTAACAAAAGTATGTTCATTATTTGGTGGTCTATAAATAACCCCATCTTTGACAGTATCAGTTGAAGATATGCATATACCTACTGTGATTTTGTGATATACTTTTGCGATTGTGAGATGTCTACTCTGCATCATATATCAAAGTTTAATAGCAAAATAAATGCAAACCCTAAAATGGTTACATTTCAGCTTGAAATATATTCTTCTATCTGTGTTTTATCCCCTCCAGATCCACAAGAAATATTTGTCAATAAAAGTAAAAGAGTTGCATGGGTTTTCCACTTAGTTTGATATGCTTAATCCATCAGCCGCATCGTGTACAAAAAGTTCGGAATTGGACAGCTATTTTTACTCCTTTGACAATATTTCTCTTACCTTGACGACTCAAACGCATTTCAGATAAATTCGAACTGTTCACAAGTTGGGTGGGAAGATAGTGTTTGTTTTTCACGGCGTAAGTAGATGAGTAATCAAAACTTTGTACACTGAAATTAAGACTTAACATAAAAAAGTTGGGAAACGGAGAGTAGCATGGTGGGCCCGAAGTTCGGTCACCTTGATCACAAACTTTAACCTAGTTGAGTAAGAAATTCATAAAACACCATTACCTTTGTGTCTGTGTATTCTCTCTTTCGTTGTCCGCATATTTACGTTGCATTCACGTCCCAGTGTAGCAGATCCGCGCGGTGGCGATGTAGTTTTGGAATGTAGTCGGCGTTTGTTTGACATCACGCAAAGGGTCACAAGTACGTTTACCTGATGGCGCTATGTCTATTTGAACTTACGTTTAGTTCCAATGTAAAATTATGAGGCTATGGCTTTATTTCTCGTGTTAGAGTCTTCCAAACTTATCCCGTGTGATGTATATTTTCTTCCGAAAGTTGCATAAGAATTGTTCTTCCAATCTGTCGCCGCAGTGGATGCACTTAATCTTAGTGTTTGTAGCTTCTTCCACATTCATTTGGTAGCAAAAGTCTAAATGCACCCAGTGGTCACAAAGATCACACTGGGACCAGTCTACTATTTTTAGATAGGCCAAGTCTTTTAAGGCATCCAGGGAAAATTTTCCACAAATACAACACCTCTCTTAAAGTTCCTCTTCTGGGGAATTTTCATCTTTTGTGAATGCACTGTTAATGAGATGTGTGGAATGTGTGTCCGTGGTGTCTCCCTTTGTGGTAGCCGGTGGCTTGAACCTTTTTGATGGTCCTGCCTCCTCTTGCGTGACTGATGGTTCCAGTGCTGACTTGAATTTTCGTTTGCTGCAACGAGCTCCTTTGCTTGGTTTTTGCTTTCTCTTTGTTTTGATCAAACACCCTCTTTAATTTTAGAATGATGCTGGTCTCGGTGATAGCCACACCAGCTGGGCGATAACTCATCTTTCGCTTTGCCTTTGTTGACTGAGGTAGAGGTGTTGGACATTTTCATGTCAAATATTCATCAAACTTCTTTTGCCCGTCTGCCGTGGTGTTCTTCTTTGAAGAAAGTAAGTTTTGTGATGGCTTTAAATGGTTTGGGTTCACCGCTGAAGGGTTAAGGGGGAAAATACCTCTCGCTCGAAAAGAATTGATAGGTTGCTTGGCGTGACTGCTTTCAAAAAAGACCTGCAAACCAGTCTGCACACGTCATACCTTTTTCATGACTTCCCCTGGTCGTTTTCTCATTTCCCATTTCCTTCTGACATTCATAAGACGAGTGGCACTTAACCCGTCTAAATGGACCAACGTCGAGGGGCTGTAAGGCGTGGCTGGTATGAGGAGGGAGGAGGAACAATATGATCTTGCGTTCCTTCGCCAACTCTATCAGTGGTAATGAGATATGGGAGACATGTCCATCATACATCAGTAATGCATGTTCATCTTTCTGTCGTTGAGGGAGGAGAGGGATGACATATTCCTCCAAAAACAGTTTGAATATGGCTCCATTAGATCACCCACTGTCGGACATTGTGTATTTTGCTCCGGGAATGGAACCATTTTATCAAACGTGGGTCATCACTCTTCCCTGTAAAAACAAAGTATGGTGGCAGAGCGGTGCCACTTGCATTCCCAACCCAAGACAATTGTGATTGCTCCTCCCTCTGAGGTGATAGAGTTCAATCTTTGGTTGTGCCCACCAGCAACCTTTGTCGGTTCGTATTCTGTCTGGAAACCCGTTTCGTCTACGTTGTAAATCAGGTGAGGCTTATCTGTCAATTCATACTTGACGAAGATCTTTTCCAGCTCCTTAAAATAACCCTCGACTGTTTCTTTAGAGGTTGCTTTTGCCCGCTTTAGGCTTAATTTTTGGGCTTTTGCAAGCCTCAGTTGTGGCCACCGTCGCATAAATCGCTCGAACCAGCGCTTACTCAATTGATTTCCGTTAGCTGCTCTGGTCCCCAGCAACTCTGCCGACTCTGTTGCAAGTGTTATCACTTCTCGCCTCGAAAGAGGGTATCCACATGCCGACAACTTCATAATGTGTTCCACAAGTTTCCTCTCTTCTTCCTTTGTAAAAAGAGTAGGTGCTCCTTGAATTGGAATGTAGTAATCGCGGCCTTTGGAGAGTCTGTCACGCAATGTCTGGACGGGCACCCCACACCGCCAAGCTGCCCTCCTGATAGGGGTTTTCTTGGTTCTGACGAGCCAGAAAGCTCGTTTTATGTTGTCCTCCGTATAGGTGGTCTGATACCTTTTCGATACCTGTGGGGGAAAGTTTACATTTATTGAATTTGGGAATACAGATGGTTTCAATAATTTTTTGACTTCCACTGCTTTGTCAAAGCAATCAATGATCCCCTCGACTTTCCGGCTTCCAGGCCGCTCCTCGACAGCCTCGCTAAATTCCGTCGGCATCTGTGCCACTCCTCTTACACGGGCACAGAGCTGGCTATGGGCCTATTTAAACTCAGTCCTGTATTTTTTATGATATACGATATTTTCATTTGAAGTTAAAGAAATAACACTTGTCCGATTCCTAATCTTATAATATTGAATTCATTTTTAAAAGTATCAATGAAAATAACAAATGATAATGCAAATCAAATGTTGAACTTCAAACAGCTGCATTGTGAGAACATTTTGCTGACCGAAACTCATAACTGTTTGCAAAGTTAAGGCCGACGTTACACAGTTGGGAGCATGTTATTGGTTCATTCTACCGAACTGTTTAGTAATATACGCAATATGCATTCTGTTGTCGACCGTGGAATGTTTAGGCAGCAGATTATAGAAGATCACCTGTCGCATTTTTTGCAAATTACGGTAAGACGTATTAAATTTATAAATACTGTACAACTGGTAGATCAAAGCAGGTATAAATGAGGATTTTACCTGTTTTCTGCCCATTTTTCTTTAGAGAAGTCGCGTTCCGTCATAAGTAGAAGTTGTTTGAGCGTCAAGTGAAAGATTCCAGCGCGTCGTAGTTACAAATACGCGCATTGTGGAGACTAATTACGCGATGATACAGGATGACCGAACTTCGGGGGCCGAACGGACTTCGGTGCCATTACTATACAGCTGCAATAGATTACGATATCGTAATCCCAAGAGGTTGTAGAAAGATGAAATAATCCTCCCTATCAGGAGCGTAACGTAAGGAGGCAAGGGTCGGTCGCCCCCACTTGTCGTCCTGGGATGGTCTGTCCGTACATTTGCTGAACTTGTCGGTAAATCCGTCCTGTGTGGACGGCGACTAGTCTCCCCGACGGTTTACCTGTTTTTGCTCTCAAGAAGACAATTTCTCTAGTAAGAACCCAAAATTTCCGACGCGCTACGCGCGCTGTAGGGTCACACCAGTTTCTGCAATAGTTTCATTCCACATAGCTAAATAGCATTAGTCCTGTCACCCTTACCGAGTAACATGTAGGCAGAGTGCGGAATTTATGTAGAGGTCGTTAATTTCATCCCATATCGCAAAGCCTATACTGTTCTCTTGTGTGTGTCATGCGGTAGGGTCAGTTGGTGAGGGACTCACGGAGCAGTTTGGCTATTTCAGAGGGTAGTCAAGGTGGTTTCGACACAATCTATGTTATCCCCGATACGGTCTACAGCCCCTACAGTTTTTATTTTTTTTTTCTTTTGTTGATTAATGATTGCGTTCGTTTTTATTGTAAGCCTACTAAAAATTTTCTCCCGCTTCGGGTGCTTTTCAATTTTCGGTACGCTTCAACCACTCTTCTTCAGTTCCGTTACTTAAGGGTAAATTTAGCACAAACCCTTTCCATCCTTTCACGTAACTTAATAAGTAAAATACATGGATTTATGTAAATATCGAGGATTTCATTTCATTTCGCTAAACTTAGTTAATGTTCTCTTGTGTCTGTCGTGCGGTACGGCTAGTGACTCGAGGAGGGAAGGTAGGCTACGATGTAAGTTGTGCCCTATGGGGTCCAACTGCCAGGACAATTGACCTATATATAAGGTTTAAATAAATATAAATTCTTTTTTCAGTGTCGGCTTAACCCCCCCCCCCCCCCCCGCCCAAAAAAAAATATCGACGCACGCTTCGCACGGTTTTTTCACAGTTAAGATTCCGGGAAAAAAACATTAAATCAGCGCGGAACTATTTCTGTCATAGTTAATTGCAATATATGCCCCGCAACGGTATGGTAGTCAGGTTTTCCCCAAATCCTCCCTCACCAGCCCCTCGACGCTGTCGGGGCTGTCTGGGCTTTGGGTCGTTGGCCCTCCCTTTGGGCAAATCCTGGCGCCACCCCTAGGTGGATGGAGGGAGGGTCACGGGTGCGAGGGTGACTTGTTAAGTGATAACCCTCTGAAAAAGTGTCGGTACATTGACTTTATTCTGTCCGTACATTAACGTTATTTTAATTCCTGCCCCCCCCCCTTCTATCACCCCAGTTACGCTACTGCTCCCTATAACTAATGGACTAGTCTAAAATAAGTAGGCGCGGCTACGCTTCCTTGGTATGTAAGATAATTTGTATATTGGACAGATAGATTAATGAAAGCCAGAAAGAACGTCGATGGTAGCGTGCGGTAAGCAGGCTATTGTTGAGTTTCATCAGCTACAAGTACAATTCTTAATATTTGCTTACTACTAATGTTAACGTACAGTATACAGACGAAGTTTAATACAATACAATAGCCTGCAGTTGCCAACTTTCTAGCCAATCTCATTTTCGAGACGAAAATAACTTCATGATAATTAATGTACACGCTAGCGTGGGAGTAATGAGGTTACTCTTTGCCACAACTGCCTCCGGGGCACCCTTGGGCAAGGTGAAACTGTATTTGCCCAGTGCTTTTTAAGTTTTGTTTCCTTTGGGCGTAGTATTGTCACTGGGCTTGGTGTTGCCTTCGGGCGTGGTGTTGTCCTCGGGCGTGTGGTAGCCTTTGGGCATATGGTGTTGCCTTCGGGCTCGGTGGCCTTTGTGGGCCGGTTGGTTGACGGGTGGGACTTTGGGGTGGTTTGTGGTTGTTGGGCTAGGGTATTGTTTTGGGGTGGCTGCAGTGGCAGTTTTGCAACGTCAGTAGTAACAAAGACTTTTGTTCCCTGTTGCATGGTGTGTATAGTTTGTTTGGCATTGTGTTTGTGATCCGACAGGGTTTGGTTTGGGATTGGGGTTCTTTAGTTTCTCCGTGCCTGTTTCTACGTACTTAAAAAGCTACACGTCATCAGCGTTGGTAAGGGGTGGAGTCAACATGAGCGACTGGTTGCTTCGCTACACCAGACAACTCCTTTCACTTGTATACACGTTATGCGGTGCAGTACGGCTATTACTGTATAGTTACTGGCTTAGCTGCTACCGTGTACATGTATACATATACCATAGTTCTGGGTAGGACTTTAAACTGCATCCAGCTGTGGAGTTTTTATAAAGTTGGTGATGAGGTTACCCTTTGCCACAACTGCCTCCGGGGCACCCTTGGGCAAAGTGCGCCTGTATTTGCCCAGTTTGGTTCAGGTCGCTGAAGAGAGCCGACGTGCCTGTCCTCCCTCTGGACTCGTTCGATCTCTTCGGTGCTTTGGTTTTTGTTTAATATTGGTTGGGTGTAAATAGTGTAAATACTGTACACACTGTAAATACGGGAAGTGGACCCCGGCCCCTCTTAGCCCTTTGGGGCGGTGGCCCTTCGGGGCAGTTACTTGTGGGTTGTGGTAGTTTGGTGCGCCGTGTTCTTGGTATTTCGGTTTTTTGGTTGTTAAGTGATGGTAGTCTGGTTTTGTGTTGTCTTTCAGTTTCGGTGTCTGTGGCTGCTCAGTAGCAGTGTTGGTGGTTTTTGTTTCGTTTGCGAGGGTGCTGTTGGTGTTCGGTTTTTTGGTTGTTGGCCATATCTTATATCCTTTTGCTGGTCTGGCCGTGCCCGTTTGTTTAGCACGTAAAAATCACATGTATACATATACAGCTAGCAAGGAACGTTGTCGTCTTGCCCATGCGAGGGCCTATATACAGGCCAGTTTGTGCAAACCGGCAAGATCTGGGACAAGATCCTACGCCTAACGTTAGGCTTTACTTTTCACTGCAAGGATTAGCTCGATTTTTAGCCCATACATGATAATTACGTACCGTTTTAAGATGTCACCGTATCTTCAGAAGTATTCGTATATGTGCATCGTCGCTGGCCGTTGATAGAAATGAATAGTCAGTAGCCGTGAACACCATGTGACCTTCTTATGAATAATAATCTATCCCGCATTTTGGGGATTCGTGTAAATGAAAACTGGACGTAGGTTTGCAGACTCTGTATAGAATATATACAGAGGGTGTATTATGATTTCTGAGAGAGCGCCATCTCATGGAAGGCTGCTACAGAGTCTGCTCCGCAGGCTACGTCGATGCAGGATTTTAAAATATCGGTTGTGTACTAATCCTAGGCTATTTTCGTTTTGCTGGAATGGGTACGTATACTTTTGCTTGATGCTGCCTTCGCTATCATATTGAAGGCAAGACAGGTGAAAATATTAACTGCCAGTACCATCCACACATGGGCGTCAATTCTTGGGGGGGGGGGGGGGGGGGTTTGGTTTTCCACAACTTTGCCACAACTGCCTCCAGGGCACCCTTGGGCAAGGTTCAGCGCTTGTATTTGCCCAGTTCTGTTCAGGTCGCCGAAGAGAGCGGACGTGCCTGCCCCCCCCCCCCCACAGGACTCTTTCGATCTCTTGGTACTTTGTTTAATTTTGGTTGGGTGTTAATAGTGTATATACTGTACATACTGTAAATACGGCAAGTGGACCCCAGCCCCTCGTAGCCCTTTGGGGTTGTGGCCCTTCGGGGCAGTTACTTGTGGGCGGTGGTAGTTTGGTCTGGTGTTCTTCGTGTTTCGGTTTTTTTGGTTGTTAAGTGATGGTAGTCTAGTTTTGTGTTGTCTTTCAGTTTCGGTGTCTGTGGCTGCTCAGTAGCAGTGTTGGTGGTTTTTGTTTCGTTTGCGAGGGTGCTGTTGGTGTTCGGTTTTTTGGTTGTTGGCCATATCTTATATCCTTTTGCTGGTCTGGCCGTGCCCGTTTGCTTAGCACGTAAAAAGCCCCCCCCCCCCCTCCGTAGGACTTTAAACTGCATCCGGTTGTGGAGTTTTTATAGACGTGGGGATAACGTGGGGACACCCCTCCCCTTATACCTCTTCCCCGGGGCTGCGGTCAAAATGGGGACGATGAGTCGACTTTGCCCCCCCACACACACACCAGAAACCTGGCTACGCCCCTGTTACCACAGTTATGGAAGAACTTGTCAATGTTACTCTTAAAGCAGTTCATAGATGTGGAGTTAACTACCAACACAGGCAGACTATTCCACTCGTTGACAACTCGATGAGAAAAGCTGAACTTCCTAATGTCAATGAACAAGCGCAACAATGTTGCCGAAGCTCAGCTTTTCCTGTTGACCTAAAAGTCTGCAGTCAACATTTTGGTTGGGTCTGTAACTCACGTTGTTCATACGTACGTTAGAAAACAAAGAGATAAATATAAACTGAATGCAATGAAATATGTATTGAACTCCCGAAGTCTCTGAAAGACTAAATCTGGTACACAAAGTTAACTTTATATACTGCACAGATGTTAGTATACTCAGGCGCGGATCCAAGGGGGGGGGGGGGAGATTCCTCTGGCTCAGCCCCCCTTTTTCTCCACATCAACAGTAACAAATACGCGAAAATTAGCATGATGTTAATCCAGGAGAATATTCAAGGGGGCTTTCAGCCCCCCCCCCCTTTTCGAAATGTCTGGATCCGCGTCTGTTATACAAATAATGAATGTTTATGAGTGTGCTGCTTTGTAGACCTTATTTGTTTTCCATAATTAGACCCAGATAGTAACTTCCGATGAAGAAATTTTTCAAATGGGTAAAGGTCTTAAAAGCGATATTTTTTTCCCCAAAGATATTCCTTGAACTCATGTCCAGGGACAAAAGTTCAAATACGTGTTGCCACTATGATTTGGAAAATCCAAAACTGCTCAATTATTCAATATAAAGGGATAATTTTAGGACCGGTGAATGTGTCGCAACAGGCCGGAGGGTAACTACAGTTCGTAGAGAGCATGGGAAAATATACACACTTATACTAAGTCTAAGGCTATTGAAATATCATCCCCCTTCGCTTCCCCTTAACAACTTGGTGGGGCTTTCGGCAACGGAGAACAAGACTGGGGCGGTTCCTGCAGTGTCGACGCCCATGTGACTGCACCAGGTTCGTAGCCTGACAAGGTACTGAATGGGGGTGAAATGGCTTCCAGGGGCTAACAAATTTTGAAGGGGCCAAATGTATACAAATGCCATTAAGCCAATGGCAACTTGAAAACTTGCTGGGGGGGGGGGGGCGAACAACTTTCAAAGAGGGATTCGCCCCCTTGGTCCGCTTGACTGGAAGCCTGAGCTGCACAATTCCTACAGACACCGAGACTGACATATGGCACACGCCTTCAAAAAGCACGTTTTCCTTTTCAAACCGAAAATTGTTTTTGGAAGTGTTAAGCACAACCGTCAAGCTTAATCCATATGAAGCATTGTATTTTCAATCAACGTGCTATGTTCTTTGTTTAAACGGGGTGGGTTCCTCTTTCCTCTAAGGACATTTCCTAGACAACATTCACCTTAACTTGAAGTAGTGTACCCCGCACCGGCATCCCAATTCACGCGGCGAGTCGCTTCTTTCCTTCATGTGACAGTATAAACTAATTTCATTTGTTTACCTTTCATACTAAATAGTTTTTGTCCAAAAAAGTTAAGAAAAATGTTTGTAAAGGAGATACAAGAAGATTTGAAAGATAAAGGTCATGTTTACAAATAACTTGAATTTTGAGGCGACTGGATATATTCTTTAAACTTTAAGGCAAACTCCTAAAACCATTCAGACATCAGGCTAAGTTGAATGCTTGTTTCTGCCTCAACACGAAAATGTGTAGGCCTATCTTATACCACTGTTTCGCACACTCAAGGCCACATATTCGCAAGAACTTGCACAACTTTCAAACGTCCGGTATTTCTTTTCGAGTAGGCCTAACCATCCAACCAATTTAGCTAGTCTATTATTAAAACGCCTGAATGAGATCAGCGCCACATGTTCACGTAACGCCTCCATAGTAGGCTGTACGGTATATTCCTTATACATGTCATATCCCTGGTTTGGAAAGCAAACAGCTGAGCAAACATAGTACGACATAGTGGGGTACCCACGTACGGTATTCAAAAGTCGATACACTGCACTTTGCGTAAACACTTCCACACGATTAAGCACGAGACGTCCTGTACATTTATATATGTTCAGCATACTTTCGTACCGCGTTTCGCTGTAGAGTCTCTCAAATGATAACAACTGGGATTCTCGATGTAGGCCTATTCCCGAACATGAGGACTTCGCCAGAATTTGTTTCAAAAAGTGCTGTTTTCATGCCTTTAATGATTGCAGAAACGAAAAAAAATTAACTTTTGTTCAGCACAAATTGAACTATCTATACGAAACATATTATCAAGATTGTTGCAAAACTGAAGGACAAGTAGGGAATTTTATGTTTTCAAACAAAGCCCCCTCCCGAGGTCAAATAGCGGTCAAATTAATCGAAAAGAGTCGCAGCATACAGATATCACTTTTGCTAACATCTCTACTAAATTTCAGGCAAATCTAACGAAAAACAGCGAAATGTCAGGCACTTAAACGCAAATGTTATGGTGACAGACGTTTGCCGTGCACGACAGCAATAGCTCAGCTGAAAGCTTTCAGCTGAGCTAAAATGGTTTATAAAGGTCTTATTTGCCATCGGACTTGTTGTTGTATGATTTAAACAGTATAAATTAGATTAGGGTTTAAATATTTATTTGAGTACGAGGTCGGCTACTCAACTGATTGAAATGCACTGCCATATCTCAAATCATTCCCTTTGATTGGACGATACTAATTTCTGTAAATGAGGACTGTTTATTGGATTATGAAGTTGACGCCCCTTCTAATGAATAATATATTAAGTTTATTGGTACAACGTCACAGAAACCACGCGCTCCAAGTCTCTCTTTGGAAACAAATACCAGTAAGCAGCCGATAGAGCGCGTGTTGATGAAAAAATGGGCATACTGTACACGACTATGGAGAGAGAATAGATGACACCACGAAAGACTTGACCAAGTCTGTGTGGAAAAACGGTTGTAAAGATATGAAATAACCCGCCCCTATAAATAATGGACTAGTCTAAAATTTATGGGCGCGGTTATGTTTGCTTAGTATGTAAGTTAATATGTATATAAGAAGGGTAATTAGATTATTGAAAACCAGAACAAATTTTTGCGGAGTATAATCTTATTTCGTTTGCGTACTAATCGTACACTATTTTCGTTTTGCTGGAATGGATACGTGTGCTTCCGTTCAATGCTGCTTTGCAGTGTCGATGGCAAGACAGGTAAAATATCTATTGCCAGTACCTCCTACCACAATAATAGATTTATCAAAATGGCGACTATCGCGCGATTGTTTGGATCGGGGGCGAAGAGAAAGTATCAAAAGCCGGCGGTCAGTTTGGGTTCTCGAAGAGAGTGGACGTTCTCGATCCCCTGCCGGGCTCGTTCGATCTCTTTGGGAAGTTTTGTTTTCGTTACGTGTAGATAGTTGTATATACTGTAAGTAAACTGTAAATAGTGATTTTAATGTAACAAGTGGACCCCCCTCCCCCATGTCCCCCTGCGCTGTGGTTGCCTTGGGGCGTGTTGTTGCCTTCGGGTGTGTTTGTTGCCTTTGGGCGTGTGTTGTTTTGAGATTGTGTTGTTGGGTCGTTGGTGGTGGGTGTGATGGTGGTTTCTGTTGGTGGTAACAGACTCCAAGAAAACGTACCGGAGCTGGAGTGCCCTCGCTGGTCGAGGGATTCGGTCTAATGTTCTGGGCGATTTTGGTGGTATGTGTTGTTGGTGTTCGGTTTTTTGGTTGTTGGCCATATGTAGTGATCCTTTCGCCGGCCTGGCCGTGTCCGTTTTTAGCACGTAAAAAGCAAAGCCGGCGGTCAAAGTTGTCTTTCGCTCTCTGCAGGAACTACAGTAAGCACTTCCTACTGTTAAGGCGAGTGTAACACCTTCACTATCTCAGGATACATGTGTCGACTCAAGTTGCTACAACACTTTGTTACCGTAAATGTTGAAAGTGCGTACAGAGCAAAACAAGTTGGCAACATGTGTCGACACATGTTGTCAAATAATTCAAAATCAATTTTCCGGCAACATGTGTCCAAGCTCTGACGAATCAGAAATCGTATTTGAATCAGCAGCTGAGCCACCTGTAGGTAGCGCACCACTAATTCAAGGGGAATATCCGCTTAGGATGTCATCCTACGAATTTAACACGCTAGAATTTTTTTTTTTTTTTGGGGGGGGGGGCAGTTTAGATCATGTTGCTGAAATGATGTGTTCCAATTGTGATGTGTATCCAGTAGGAAAGGAATTGAAGTACACATGCTGCAAAAATTGAAAAATTGAAGACATTTCAGGCACTCTCGTGGACTTTCTCGTAGGCCTATGAAATTATCCCGGGCAGGTCTCTCAAGTAGGTGATTGTCTTGGGGGCTATTTTAAGGGAGGGGGAAATTTGACGGGGGTAATTGCCTAAGGGGAATTGACGAGGGGGTTGGGCAATTGTCCAGGGGGATCCTGATACCGGTTTGCAAATATTCCACTTTTGGGCAAGAGTACGTATCAGTGTTCTCCTGTTGGTGTAATAGTGTGGCGGGCCCCAGCTACTTTCAAAATTAGTCTTTTGCCCTCTACTATGAAAAGTACCAACCAACTAAAATCTCCTTTTGAATAAGGTTCTTCTATACAACCAGCCATCTAAAAATCAGAGGTAGTGCCAGAGAGCCCTGGGGCTATGCTCAGTCGGGGAAGCTCCCCCCCCCCCCCCCGTCGGTGAAGTTTGTCTTTGTCATCGAGAAATTGAGGAGGGCTCGACGGGATATATGGAATTTTCCCCAATGGTAAATATCATCTCGTGGCTCCCATGTCGACTACCCCTCCTCCTCCCCCACCATGCCCTCTCCATCAAATCCATTGAAAGTCTCCCCTCCGAACCGCCTGTCAGAGCCCTCCCCCTCCTTAGTTGCGGACCCAGGTGGCTAGCCCCCTCCCTTCGAGACGGAAACATTCAAAGAGTAAATATAAGAACAAAGGGAGAGAGGGAAAAACGAAAACGTAAAAAATGTACGTGGTGATGTCAGTGGTGGCGTCAAGTGGGGGCGGGGCATGCCCTCTGTTTGGGAAGGCTGCCTGTCGGGGAAATTTTCCGGTTTTGTCAGGGATCTGTTATGAATACGATAAAATATGTAGCTCCCGACATCAGCCAGTCGCCCGACGATTGACTTAATCTAAGTCAATTTAAGTTAGGGCAAATTCTTCAACACAAACCCAAATGTTTATAATTTTCTTGGTTGAAAACTCGAATGTTTTCAAATTTCGTATGGGTTAAAGCTCAACTTTCTTCAATTTTTTTGCAATAAGGGCCCGAAATTTTCGGCGCCCTTCGATCGTCCAAATTTCGCTTCAAACATCGTTTCGGCATTCTGTGGCCCTCATCGAGGCTTCGGGTTACTACCCCCCGTCGGAGAGCTTTGCCCCCTGTCGAGCAAATCCTGTTGTCACCCCTGGTTGGTGCAGGGGGTAGGTGAGGCGCACGTCGGGGAGAGAAACTGCTGGACCCCCTCGGGGAACGTGGACCCCGTGTACAATTACCAATATTATTTCAGCAGTTCCCCAAATACATCTTTTTCTTTCTAAATCCTCCAACATCCTTCCAAAATCCTGCTTTCCCGCTCTTTTTTGACAACATGTTGCTCAAGTGTGTCGCAACATGTGTGCGCGACATGTGTTTAGTGTATACAAGGTCAAAATTTCTGTGTCCAGGTGTGTCAGCAACATGCGTCGAGACATGTGTCCTGAAATGTTGATAGTGTACACGGGGCGTTATGCAAGCTTAAGGAGTGTGATACCCAAACACGCTAGGTTTACACAGTCCCATACCAGAAAAAGCCAGAATCCCAGCCTTGACCGAGGTTTATGTCCATTCTGAGATTTCTATCATTTATGTCTCTAATCAAAACCATCCCATTTCGGATCATACTTCGGTTAATGTTCCCTTACATAACACTTCAGCAGTGCTGCAGTCGAGTCCTCACCTGCCGAGACCGAGTCACTGGCATTCGAGCCCGAGTCCCCTGTACAAAAGCAAACGCTTAGAAACAGAAATTTACACATGATCAATTTTTAAACCCTTTTATACAATGTTGTTGTGTGTTATCATAGACGGGATTACGAGGGGGCAAGCGGGGGCACTTGCTCCCCCACTTTTTCCTAGACCTTAAAAATGTATAAAGTTAAAAAATGAACGAACGAAAGAGAGACCAGATAAATTATGAGGGAATTTTTAACATTATGGTCAATTTTGTATTATAAAATGAAGGAAACGAAATAATTTCAAATATCAATCAATGCCAGATTTTTTTTCCTCAGGGCGCTTTGCGCGCCCCCGCAATGAGTACTAACTAATACAGTGGCAGACCTCAAAGGTGGGGAGGCAAAATTTATGTGTAGTATCTAAACAATCTACTTTACTTTTAATACCAGAGAGATCAGGACCTCTACTAGTTATCAATTGAAGGAAATATTGTCATAAAAATGATCTTAGATGCCAAAATTTCGAACGAAAAACAAAGAAATTGCGAATTTTCAATTAACCACTCATTTCATGTAGGCTGGAATTTGTGAGTCGAAATTTTCCCCACATACTACCTGGTTATCAAGATACCCATAACATAATTTAAGAAAATCTTGTACCTAAAATTGGCGCCAGGCGCTAAAATTGCCAAAATTGACATTTTTTTGGCGAAAAGCGCCACATTCGACAAGTTACTACAAAATAAAAAGAAGTCAGCATTTGGGGACAAACTTTTAGAATATTGTCACTCCTAAAAAGTTTTAGACCCCACATATTGGAGCAAAAGAGCCTTTCTTGAGAGAAATGGTGGCCATTTCGAAGTGACTGGCAACCCCCCTCTCAGCACATGAAAAAAAATGGATCACATACTTTTCTGATTGTCTAATGTCTGCTTTACACTATTTCAAAAGTCCTCTCGACTCTCTGGCGAAGAGCCAAGGGGCGACACCAAACATTACTCCCGAAGGAGGTCTGCTCCCCAAAGGAGCTCCGTCCCCAAGGGACAACAAACATAAATGACCAACCTCTCGAACCTCAGTCCTCTACCTGACATCATATCAATCAAAGTTTTACCAAATAAATACAAATCCGAAGAAGGTTACATCTCAGTCTGGAGTTGGAGTTAGATGAGGTTTTACGGCTCAGTTTCTAACCAATTGGTTTAAGTCGGGCCGGCCACGGCCTTTTTTCCAGTTGTGGCTCATTAGCTTGTTTTCTCTACTCCATTGCTATGCTGAGCACCAACCACAATGGCAGTTGGTTCCATTTTTAAAGTCCTTGGTATGACCCGGCCAGGAGTTCAGTCTGGACTATATTGTTATGGGTCGGTCGGTCATCCGGGATTGCCTTTACCCTAGCAACTTTGGAGTGAAAACTACAGCAGGCTGCAGTATGACCATATGGGAACACTTTACGCGCTACACTGCTGGAGTGTAAACAATTCCTGGACTACACTACGTGCCGAACTACGCGCAATACATTGTGTGCTTTTTACGTGCTCAAAAACGGACACGGCCAGACGGCGTGAAACAACATATCTTGCCGGCAACCAAAAAACCAAACACACCACCCTCCCCAACACAATCACACTAACACTGCTCTAGAAGAGCCACAGACACCCGAAACATGAAAACCGAACAGTCCCGAAACGCAACCGAAAAACGACCCGAAAGCGACCATACCACAAGAAAACACCCCAAAGGGTATTTTTTTCACTCCAACACATTGTTGCTATGGGGAGGTGCCCACGGGTCACCGACCAACCCCATATCTGTGTTTTATACTCTCCAGATCTAATTGAAATCTTTGTCAATAAAAGCAAAGGAGTTGAGCTTTCCACTTAGTTTGATATGCTATCTCCATCCGCATTGTGTACAAAAGTTCGGAATCGGACAGTCAGCTTTACTCCTTTGACGAGATGTCTCATACCTTGACGACTCAACCGCATTTTCAGATAAAAAACAAAAAACATAGAAAAGAAAAGCAAACAAACAAACAAATAAACGAAAAAAAAAAAACAGGTAAAAAAAAACTGTTCATAAGTTGGGCAGGAATCGTTCATAACATTGACATATCAATGGTTTATGTTTTTCATGGCGTAATTAGATAGGTAATCAAAAAATTGTGACTCGAAATAATGACTTAGCATAACAGATCGGCAAAAGGAGAGTATGGCTGCAATAGATTACGATATACTTTCTAATCCAAAAAGGTTGTAGAGAGTTGAAACATCCCTCCCTATAAATAATGGACTAGTCTAAGATTTGTAGGCGCAGTCACGTTTCCTATTGTGAAAGAAAATTTGTAGATTGTTAATATATATCAGATTATTGAAAACAAGAAGGAACTTTGACGGATGACTTTTTAATATTGGGTATAATTATTTTCGTTTTGCTGGATGGCTACGTGTCCTTTTGCTTAATACTGCTTCCGCAGTATTGATGGCAAGGCCTGGGTAGGACTTTAAACTGCATCAGGTTGTGGAGCTTGTTTAAGCGTGGGGATAATGAGGTTACCCTTTACTACAACTGCCTGGGTACGGGACCACTGTCAGGTGGTGTCAGTTAAGTCAAAGTTTGTCCCTTGGGGACGTTGTTACTCCTTCGGGGAGCAGAACTCCTTCGGGAGTATTGTTTGATTTTCGTCCCTGGCTCTTCTCCAGAGAGTCAGGGGACTTTTGGAAAAAAACCTGGGTAGGGCGTTAAACTGCATCCGGTTGTGGAGCTTGTTAAAGCGTGGGGATAATTAGGTTACCCTTTGCCACAACTGCCTCCGGGGCACCCTTGGGCAAGGTGCACCTGTATTTGCCCCGGTGCTTTTTAAGTGTTGTTGCCTTTGGGCGTGGTGCTGCCTTCGGGTGTAGTGTTGCCTTCGGGCGCAGTGTTGCCTTTGGGGCGTAGTGTTGCCTTCGGGTGTAGTGTTGCCTTCGGGCGTAGTGTTGCCTTTGGGGCGTAGTGTTGCCTTCGGGCGTAGTATTGCCTTCGGGCGTAGTGTTGCCTTCGGGCGTAGTGTTGCCTTCGGGCGTGTTGTTGCCGTGGGGTGTAGAGTTGCCTTTGGGCGTGGTGTTTCCTTTGGGCGTGTGGGTGGAATTTGTTTGGGTGGTATGTGGTTGTGGGGAGTTGTTTTGGGGTTGGCTACAGTGGCAGTTACTGGAGTTCAGTAGTAACAAAGACTCTTTTGTTCCTTGTTGCACGGTATGTATAGTTTGTTTAGCATTTGTGTTTGTGACCCGTCATGGTTTTGTTTGGGTTTGGGATTCTTCTTTAGTTTGCCAGTGCCTGTTTCTACGTACTTAAAAAGCCCCCTGCCTCCGGGGCACCGGTTGTGGAGTTTGTTTAAACGTGGGAGTAATGAGGTTACCCTTTGCCACAATTGCCTCCGGGGCACCCTTGGGCAAGGTGCACCTGTATTTGCCCAGTGCTTTTTAAGTGTTGTTGCCTTTGGGCGTAGTGTTGCCGTCGGGCATGATGTTGCCTTTGGGCGTGTGATGTTGCCTTCCGGCGCGGTGGCCTTTGTGGGCCAGTTGGTTGACGGGTGGGACTTTGTTTTGGGGTGGTTTGTGGTTGTTGGGCTAGGGTGTTGTTTTGGGATTGGCTGCAGTGGCAGTTTCTGAACCTCAGTAGTAATTAAGACGCTTGTGTTCCCTGTTGCATGGTGTGTATAGTTTGTTTGGCATTGTTTGTGATCCGACAGGGTTTTTGTTTGGGGTTGGGGTTCTTTAGTTTCTCAGTGCCTGTTTCTATGTACTTAAAAAGCTCCCTCCGGGGCACCTGTATTTGCCCTGTGCTTTTTACGTGTTGTTGCCTTCGGGCGTAAAGTTGCCTTCGGGCGTAAAGTTGCCTTCGGGCGTAAAGTTGCCTTCGGGCGTAAAGTTGCCTTCGGGCTTGGGGTCGCCTTCGGGCGTGGTGTCGCCTTCGGGCGTGGGGTTGCCTTCGGGCGTGGTCTTGCCTTCGGGCGTGGTCTTGCCTTCGGGCCTGAAGTTGCCTTCGGGCGTGTTGTGTTGCCTTCGGGCGTTGTTGCTTTCGGACGTGTGTTGTTGCCTTCGGGTGTGTGTTGCTGCCTTCTGGCGTGTGTTTTCTTGTGTGGTGGGGGGGGGGCTGGGGGTGTCGTATATGTGTTTTCACACACTTACTTCATATTCCCTAAAATGGAATCTTATCTATCCTGAAATCGGCTTGGCATTTCCTGATATTGTCAGTAACGCTTCTTTCATGCTACTTTAATGGTTGATCCAGAATTTCACCCTGTCAAGCCATACGCTATTTCCAGATTTCCCGAAATTATCCCCCTTCCTGAAAATTTCCCGAAGAGCACCCAGATTTCCCGAATTTCGGGCAGAGTGGAAACACTGCTTCTAACAGTGCCACATATTTGTAGATAGTAGAAGGACAATTTTCTGGCGATTTGCAACTTTGAAAAAAGCCATCTCTCATGCTATTTGAGTCCCACACTAATAAAAACCAGATTTCCCGCCTTGACCGGGCGATCGTCCCTTCTGAGATTTCTATCATTAATGTCTTTATTCCAAACTTCCCCTATAGTATCATACTTCGTTAAATGTTACCTTTAATATAACAGGCAGTGATGTTAGATGGAGTGGGTTTGAAAGTTCAAAACTTCAGTGTTGCGGGATGAGGATTTTCAATCGGATTTTGAGAACTGTTTTGAAAGGTGGCGCACTTTGAAACCTGCTTTCAACTCTATTATCGAGTGGTGGGGATGTGAAGGATAGAGCGATGGGCCGCCTCAATATTCGACACAGTGTTCGTCTGGCTCAGGCAATGCTGGCGCGTCTGGAGAACCTCCATTCAAATTTAAATCAAGCTACCAGGAAAGAGTATGAGGATTTGCTAGATAGAGAGAGGAAGGGAGTTTTTATTCGGTCCAGGGCTCAAGTCCTGTACTCTGAGGAGAAGCCGCCTTCTTTCTTTCACAGACAGGAAAGGCATTGTACAGAGGGTAAGGCCATTCGCTTTATGTCCTGAAAGTTTTCCATGATTACGATTCCATTTTTTTGCTATGATAATATTGATTATAATTGCCATAGATCCAACCCTGGGTCTTCACCAGCTTTTGCTAGAATAGTTCACCGAAATTTTGGGACTAATATTGTTCATTGGTGATACAACTTCGATTGTCACAGCCGAACGCGAAGTGCCAAAATTTTGCAGGAATATTATTTACCACGGTAAAACCTGCATGCAGACTCAGCAAGGAGTCGTAAAAAGGTATGCCCTAAAGGAAGCTGCAACCCAACGCCCCGTCAGAAAAGACGATTTGCCTAAAGGACCGAAGGATTACGAAAGCAAAATGGAAGAACGCCGAAAGATCTGGGGTTTTGTTGAGGAAAAATTGAAGTTAATTGGTTCATGTTAAGGAAAGTTAGAACATTTGGGTCTCTGTGGAAGAATCTGCTCCCTCCTCGTCCAAAACAGTTCCAATATTTCCAACTAGGTTACTCCTAGCCACTGCAAAAACTCACGAGCCCCTCCCCTTTTGTAAAAACAAACCTTGTTCATTGCTTTAGGGTATATCCTGGAGGGCAAACAAAGCCATCATACGTGATCAGAACACTCTCTGTGCATGCTGTGTAATGTGAGCTACTCTGCATCTTTTGACTCTGATGTCAATCAAAGAGCATTCACCTATTGAGAATTTTCCTTTCTCCCAAGTTGAACCAAATGTACTTGGAGGGATGGGTGTCTGTCTGTCTTTAAGAACAAAATCAAGATGTCTAGCGACTGGTCGGGGGGGGGGAGGATTCCCCTTCCATCACCCACGGACTCAGCCATTGAGACACTTTAGGGTTTCTCACGATGTATATTTACCATGATGATTGTGAGTCTGATTTAAGAATCTTCAAATTGTAAGAAAAAGAGGATAGATTTTCTCATCAATTCAAATATGTATTTCTTCATTATGACACCTACACGGAAGAACAATAGTGTAATTGTGTGACCTTTACCATCATAAAGCCAGCATGTCTGCAAGGATGTAAAAGCTAATGTAACTGACGACGAAAGCGAACATTCTTGTAAATTTAGAAAAAATTGTCAGTTACAGAGAACAATATACTTTCGTTATTAAACGCCTTTTGGGATCATTTTTGGTAAAATATTGCTCGAAGTCATACCGGGGCGACCACCTTTTACCGGTAGAACAAATTTATTATCGATTTTCCAGTTAGGGGCACAGAAGTCCCCACGGGGGGGGGGGACGGCCACCCCGGTCCCTCGTCTGGCTACAAGCCTGCCTCCATGATCCGAGTGAGCTAGTGGAGCTGCGCGTTATGCAAAACGTATAACAACAAATACATAGGCCGATATAATTCCAATCTTTCACATCAGGCGCTACAAATTGTTACCGTATAGGCTACTCGTGATAAAAGATTGATTTGGGATCCGCCCTTGCTGTGGGGTCGCTGATCTAGACCTAACTGCACATCCGTGAGAGCTCACATGGTATTAATTACAACAGACATCTCGCCACGCTCACTCCCTGTGAAGTCACTTGCTGCTTTTGTGATTTTGGGAGCCTAAAACGCGATGAAATCTAAAGCTAAGTTTGTCATTTCTGCATCAAATTCGTTTAATCTTACACTTTTGTAAAGGTAAATTGTCTGTCTAGAACTTTGGTTTTAAAATCTAAGGCATTGCTTCCTATGCTAAAAATATTATACCTCAGAAAACTTTCTTTCCTCTTATGACTCATTGCGGTTTTAACAGAAAAGTGTAATATCAGATCCTGAAATGAGGCCCATTAGTAACGAAAAGAGGACGGAAAGCGATCAGTGATTTCTGTTATATCGACCTGGCATGTTTTTTTCTTTTTACGTTAATATGAGGTTAAATCATAGTAATAAAGTAACTGTCGTAATTGGATAATATGAACAACCCTGAAATATTACTGGAATTGAGGTAGTACTTCCATGTTGTTAGTAGGCCTGTTTAGTGTAGGCCTAGTCTTTAGAACAGGATTATGTCTCCTTACCCATAATTGATCAAAATTTTCCAAAGGGGCGGCAACAATTTCCAATTCCCTCACATCCATCTCCCGAGACACGGATCATTGCCCCCCCCTCCCTTCACGAATTCCTGGATCAGCCACTACCTAAACGAATGTAACTTTTTGCAGCCTTGGAAATTAGAATGAAGGTGTATTTCCGCATCTCTCCGTGGTGCTGTCAATGGAGGGGTCCAGGGGCAAAACGGGGGCTCTGAGAGTAGTTAAAATGAAAAACTTGGATAAAGTTTTAAACTCACCCCCATGAACACCGAAGGCACACCAAGAGCTTCACAAACACGTTATAGGCTTCTTCCCACCGAGAACTCAGACGAACAGTTATAAACTAGCCCCTACAATCTCACCCCAGATGGTAAAAATTCTCTCAACTAAGTTTACTTTGAGCCCCTCCTCTAACTTAAACAACATCACCAGTCTAGTAGACTACTAGTACACCTCCAAGACTAGGGTCACAGTAGTCTGCACTGAGTTTCTTTGACTGCCCAAAGCCATACTGACACACAACTGTGTGTGAGCTTAACTGGGAACACAACTGTATACCAGTGGCGGTTTTACGGGGGGGGGGGCTTTGGGGGCTCAAGCCCCCCCAAATTCGCTCAAGCCCCCCCCCCCCCCAAAATTTTCAGAGGTTGTGTTATGCTATATTTGCGTATACTGAGAAAAACAAAATTACCCAATACACTTGTGCACATCTTGGTCCAGTGGATTTAGTTTGTCAAGGGAAACTGTGTCTCGAAATCACATATTAGGTTCACGATTTCATACAATGGAAGTTGGGTCAGATAAGTAACATAAGTAACATCTATGATAGTATGTACGTATATGTAAATCAAGGTAACGGATTAATCATCTGTTGGAAGTTCAAAACGAGTCATTTCGTCGCTGATCTCCTCAAGCTATACTAGCAGTCCTTTTAAGTCAAATCTACAGGCCGAATCGTTATTCCCATTAATGTGAACAGGTCCAGTTGCTCGTATCTTTCAGTAACGTTTGCTACATTCTTCTAAATAAAAAAATATGTGCCTGTATATACGTTACATCTATGTCATGGTCAGGGGCGGTGCCACTCAGAGGGGAAGGGAGGCCTATCCCCCTGTAATTTGCAGGAAAAGAGAAAAAGAGTAGGAAAAGAAGACGGAAAGGAGAAGAAAAGAGGAGGGCGGGGTAGGCCTATATCTGATCCATATAGTTAATCCAGAGCTTCCAAGAGGCCATATTCCGGTTTCTACCAGCCTTTAGATACGATTTTATAATGCACATATGAAGCAAGGCAAATTTTCCTTAGCCTACTAGTTCGAGAATATTTCTGTGAACCTCACGCACGTATTTTTGCGTAAAACTTTCCCCGGCTAGAAGGCAGTAATGTGTCCAAAAGGGGACTTCAGGAGGTTTGTTGATACATACCCTTCGACAAAAAAGGCTCCTCTTTCACCTTACCAAAAATATTAAGAATCTTTTGAAGCCATATGATCGGGTACAAAAATATCCCAAAGACAACACCATTTTTGCATCTAAGCAACCTTCAAGTAACCAAAATTTCTCAAAAGGGGAGGGGACCCCTCCCCTTAGACCTATCCCCTAGAACAGCCCTCTTTTACCCAACCAAAAATTAGAATTCACGAAGTTATGAACATTTTCCAGCCATATATATGTCAAAACTGTCCCGAAGCCCGCAACATTTTGCATCTTAGCAACCTTAAAGTAACCAAAATTTCTCACAGGAGAGGGGAACACCCCTCCCTTTAGACCTCTCCCCTAGGACCGCCCTTTTTCCCCCAACCAAAAAATTAGAATTCACAAAGTTATGAAAATTTTCCAGTCATATAGTCAAAAAATTACCCAAAGAACGCACCATTTTGCATCTTAGCAACCTTAAATTAGCAAAAATTTCTCAGAGGAAGGGGCACCCCTCCCCTTAGACCCCTCCCCCAGAACGGCGATCACTCAACCCATGTCCCCTATCAAAATAACCTTGCGCCGTCCCTGGTTATAGTACTGTTTTGTTATCATTGGTTTCAGCGTGCGCGTGGCCGATTTACATATTTGAGAGAAAATTTTATGATTCTTCCGTTTCAAGCCCCCCTTAAGCCCCTCCAAAAGTCTCGATCTACAACCGCGCCTGCTGTATACACAAAGCATAATTGACCAACCAGAGTGAGGTTATTGTTTGAAGGAGTGCCAATCAAAGTGCAGTCACCAATTATTTAGAAGTATAAGGCTATTCCTAAATAGATTTAGAAGATACCATAGCCCTTTTAATGTAGTTCTATTATGTAAGTTATGGTGGAATTTTGAAGGACGGTCGAGGGCGAGAGTCATAGGACCATAACCGTCCACAGAAAGAGGTATCATTTAAATCCTCGTAAGGTACGGCTGTTGAAACCTGTCACCTCGAGTGTCGAAGTGTATTAAAGGCAGTAGGCAGTCACCCCAAACAGAGTGAGTGTATCCTGTCACTCTAGTTCATGATTGGCCTATTTTGATCATGTGACAATATTTTTGTTAGTGAATTGTGGAATTCAAGGAGAATTTCACCTTGCTTCACCTAATGTTTGTAACAGTTATGTTCAAAACGTCTTCAGAGGTGCTTGTCATGCAATAAGAGGAGATTTGCAAGAGTTTGCTGATTTTTCAAAGAATATTTTGGGGTGACTGCCTATTGCCTTTAAGCAAGAATCCCAAACCCCATATGGTGGCCACGCAAGTGCCCTTTCAACGTTGTGTTAAACTGCAAGACTTATGTTCACCGGGACAGTGATATAAAGCCCCATCTACACGATCATTCATTTATCCATAATCATGTAAATTTTATAACATAGTTTTACAGATTTCCGCTTGAAGTTATCCAACAACGTGTACCATATTCGCAATGTTCATGCACTAAAAAAAGTAGCCCCAAACTTCATAGATTTGTTTCTTTCTCCCAAATTTATAGTCAGGGACGTTTTGGTTTGTTGCATTTTCTCTTGCTATATTTGGTAAATATTTGACAAGATGTAGAGTAGACATCAGACAATCAGAAAAGTATGTGCTCCATTTTTTTTTTCATGTGCAAGGGGGGTAGCCAGCCAATTCAAAATGGCCGCCATTTTGCCTTTTTATGTCCAGGCACAAGACTGCCCAAATCAGGAAGATGAGAGCATCTTGTATGATACCTTTAGAGATATTACGGCCCAAAAGTGCCCCTAAACCCATATTTTGCAAGGAAAAGTGAAGAAATTGCAGAATTTGGGTTACTGTTATTTTATGCCCATTCTTATTTGAGAGTCGAAATTCTTTCTGTGTACTAACAAGGCACTAGACTGCCCATATCAGGAAGATGAGAGCATCTTGCATGATATCTTTAGAGATATTACGGCACAAAAGTGCCCCTAAACCCATAGTTTGCAAGGAAAAGTGAAGAAATTGCAGAATTTGGGTTACTGTTATTTTATGCCCATTCTTATTTGAGAGTCGAAATTCTTTCTGTGAACTAGCAAGGCACTAGACTGCCCATTTCATGAAGATGGGAGCATCGTATGGCACAGTATCAGAAATGTTACTGCTCAAAAATGCCCTTTTACCCATATTTTTTACTAAAAATGAATAAATTTCAATATTTGGGTTTCCTTTATTCAATATTCCGTTTTCACCTACCATTGTATTTTTTTCTGTGTACTACTGAGGCACTTGAGTACCAATTTTGTGAAGATGGAAGATCTTGTGTGGCTCTAAAAGAGATCATCATTGTTCAAACTTGTCTTGTTGTGCCAAAACTTGTATTTTTTATTAATGAAAAAAAGAAAATATTGATGTTTTAGCTGTTTAGGGTCTATACCAATGGAAAATTTGTCTGCTTTTAAAATTTTCAAAATTGATCTGTGTCTTAACAATCCACTTTTCTTTTAATGGCAGAGAGATCAGTAGACTTAGTTATTCAATTGAAGGAACTATTGGGCATAAAAAATGATCCCAGAGGCCAAAACTTCCCGACGAAATTCAAAGAAATTGCGAATTTTCAGTACCACTCATTTCATGTAGGTTTGAATCTGGGAGTCCAAATTTTCCACACGTACTGCCTGGTTATAGGACTACCCAGTAACAAAAGTTAAGGTCGTTGGTATACACACTTTAAGAGAATCTGGTACTCAAATTTGTCCCCCGGCGCCAAACTTGCCAAAATTGCCGATGTTTGGCAAAAAGGGCCATATTCGACAGGTCACTACAACAAAACGGATCAATATTTTGGGGAAAACTTTCAGTATATTTTGAGAGACTGTGTATATTTTACCACCTTTACTCCTAAAAAAGTTTTAGACCTCAAATCTTGGCGCAGCAGAGCCTTTCTTGAGCCAAATCAGCCAAAATGGTCAAAATGGCGGCCATTTTGAATTGGCTGGCTACCCCCTTGCACATGAAAAAAAAAATGGAGCACATACTTTTCTGATTGTCTGATGTCTACTCTACATCTTATCAAAGTTTTACCAAATATAGCAAGAAAAAATGCAAACCCCCCAAAAGCTACGAAACGACCCGGACTATTAGTCTCTTTTTCTTCTCGAAACTCTGTCTATTGCGGTCTTTTTCCTGGTCCTTTCTTCCCTCCGACATATTAATATGCTCCATATCCTTCCTCCATCCCTCCTCCTTAGTTCCTTTGAGGCTCCTTACAAGTCAGTCTGGCTCAATCCCTCGTCCCTGTTCCAGACTTCCCTGCCCCTCTTTATCTCAGGTCTCATCCCCTTCCCGTTCCATTATTTCCGTCGTCCCCACCCCCACACTGCACTCGTCTCATTATCAATCCCATTTCCTTCTCCCCCTTCATTCATTCGTCATTAATTTTTATTCTTACCATTCCTATCTTTTCTTTTTCTTTTGTTTTGTGTTTTCTTTCTTTCACTTTTTTCATTTTTTGTTTTTTCTTCTTTTTTATTCCTATTTCTCGTCCTCTCTTTTTCTGCTTCTGCTCTTCTTTTTTCGTTTTGGTGCAATCTCGATTTATCTCCGATATTTTCTTCGGGATAGGGATCTTTTTTCCTGTTAAAGTACTGCATGTGCCTATCAAGTCACACCAAGGTTATGTAAATGAACTGATTAAGACACACCTACTCCACCAATGTGACTCCTCCCCACTCCCAATTCAGCCGCTGCACCAGTATCGACCCGGGTACAACTGGTCTGAGTAAAAAGGAAATGATCAAACTGTATTTTCGTGGTCTGTAGTGTTGTATATAGATACTTTATTCTAAATCCCATACCTTTCGGGCGCCCGAGGATGCTCCTCCTGTCCCCACGTACCGGGGCCCTCATTAAGGAGGACCCTAGACCAAATGCCCGTAACGCTCTTACAAGGCCTTGGGTAACGTTAAATAATCCCAATCAGCCTTTTACGTAGACGAAGGTAATGAAGGGAGGCGATTCTATTGGGGGCGTGGGAGACTAATATGCCTTATTTTTATAAGGAGTGATTTTTGCCGGGGTATAATGCCACACCCTGTCACCCCATTCCCTTGCATGCGGCTACGTGCTTGATACCAACATTTCGCATTCTTTCCCAGAACTCAAAGCGAAATTTGCAGGAAAGCCCCACTGCAGACAAGTGCAAAGAATCTCTAAAGTTTACCGAAGAAAAGCAGGCTAATAATATGAATTAGTTGAGAAAGCTGCTTCGTTCGCTGCACAATTTGTCGTCTCTTCCCTTCCTCGAAATCCATACATGGGCCATACATGGAAATTTATATCTGGAGCAGATATGGACCAGATATGGAATTTATATTTGGTCATAACAAAAATTGGACAGATATTACTTGATATAATATAAAGGCCATATATGGTCCATATAAAATTATATATGGCTCAATTTTTATATGGGACAGATACGGAGAATATACGACAAACCCGTGTATGTCTCATGTATGGTAAATCCATATATATATATATATATATATATATATATATATATATATATATATATATATATATATATATATATATATATATATATATATATATATATATATATATATATGACAAGTCCATACAAGCGCCATATAGAGAATTAACATGGCTCACATCTGGAACAGATATGGGATTTGTATCTGGCTTAAACAAGAATCGAGCAGATGTAAATTGATGTAAGTGAAAATCCGTATCTGTGACATATAAATGTTTATATGAACCAGATATGGATCTCATCTGGCCTGTCTAGTATAATGTATGGATGAGAGGTGTGGGGAATACATGGGTCATATCCGCACCAATGCTAAGTTACAGATTAACCTACAGTCCACACTTTGCATCAAGCTTCAGGAACCTTGCAAACCCTTCAGATGCAAGAGCTTTCTGAACGTCTTTAAAAAGTTTACTTTAATTTCATGTTGAAATTGACTTAAGTACAGAAATTTGAAACTCACTTAATAGTAAACTTTGAAATTTCTCCTTTTGCATGCATTCAAAGCATAGTGGTGTACATATTTCAATGAAAATTTTGTTGGAGGTTTGATACATATCTCACATATATTGCATAGAACTTGTATATAAGGAAAATTTTTAAATGCATTTAAACAATTTAAAAAAAAAAAAAAAAAAAAAACTAAAAAATACTTGATTAAAAGCTTACAATTAAAATCGTCCATTCGAATCAATACCCTTTATGCACACCCAGGTTGAGAATCATTGGCATTTATACGGTTACTGAATGGATTAAACAACTTTACAGTTTTATTCTATAATCAAGTAAATTCCAGAATTTACCTTCTGAAAATAAAATGCAAAGCTGTTTTTATATTTTCTTACTTATGGTTAGCCGTTAGCGTGAATGTTTACCTTTGTTTGGTATTATAGATTTCAAATAAAATGGTTTTGCCTTAGATGTGGTTTTAACGTGCTGAAGGCTTTAATATAAACAAACCAGTTTTTACGTAAACGATTTGACATAACTATAACTATTATAAGCCAGAACTTGATATTGCCCTTCATTCATGGACTTAAATACAAGTGCGTTACAAGTGTAGAGTCAGTTAATATTTTGTTAAAAAACAAACAACGAATGAATCACTTAAAATACACTGATAAATACCAGAGGACGCATTAACATGAGATAAAAAGTAAGGCAAAACACACATTGGAAATACAGTAAATGCTAAAAGAGGGAGAGAGAGGTAAGGGTAAAATGGAAGGGTAAAAAAGAACGGAAATAAAAACTCAAACAACAGATCAAGTTGAAGACGTTTTGTAAAAGCACGGGCTAAAGAACGCTGGCTAGGTTAAGTGGGAGGTTGTTTCAAACAGTGCTCAACCAAAAGGGCTTTATCTCCAGTCACACTCATCGGAAATGGAATAACTAGGCGCAATTTATTACAGGAGGATTTTTAGTCAACACAGCTAGGATCATAAATAGTCAAAAAGTTTTGAAGATAGGAAGGTCAGTTGCTCTAAGTTAACGCATTTGTCAGGGGCGGATCCAGGATTAAGGATTTTGATAAAGGGGGGGGGGGCACACATCGTCGGGAAGGCCGACGAGCAAAAAGAAAGAAATAAGAGGTCTCCAAAATTTTGAAGACCTTTCTCTTTTTTTTTTTTTTTTGCTTTTTCGCATCTGGGAAGCATATTTTCCACATCTATTTGCGAATTTTTTCATGTCGCTGGTGAAAAAAAATCATTGGTCATCGATAAAGAAGGGGGGGGGGTGTGCGCCGGGTGCGCCCCCTTGTGGATCCGCGCCTGGTGGTATCAATTCAATGCTACCAGAAGCGGCCAGCCCAGCGAAGCACGTATGAGCTTGTTAACACAAAAGCAAACTAGCAGTGTTACAACTGATAATGTAGTAATTGACCGATAATGTATCACTAACCGATAATGTAGATAATTTCCATCTCGTTCAAACATGGAGAAATGTACAAATTAATGAATGAATAGTTACGCATTTCAGGGCCGGATTTACCTTTGTGGGGTCCTTGGCACAAACTAACCTAGGCACAAACCTGGGCACAAACTAACCATTTATCTTTGTGGGGTCCTTGGACACAAACTAATGTGGGGCCCCTTCCACTTAGTGTGGCCTTATAATTATGCAAGACAGCCAGAAATAAGGAAATCAACAATGTGGAATTCCCTCTAATTGGTACAGTGGCTACCGCGAAATTCAGTCTGGAATACTCTACTTAAAAAAATGCGTTGATGTAATTTTGTGGGGCCCCTTTTTTGTGTTCAAACACTTTAAAGCTATTCCCTTTATCATTTGTCAGATTGTAAAAAGATAATGTACACCAATTGTATTGTCGTCACTGGCAATGCTCAGAACATATGATCAGTGGCTCCACCAGAATTTGGTGATTGTCGCAGATGATGTTGTATTACCACCTCAGTTGAGTCCCCGTCCGCATAAATTTCACCCTTTTTCAGCTCCCCGCCTTTGTATACGGCAGTAGGGATCCTTTCTTCGCTACTAAACGTGCCTTCCTGGGGAGGGGCCTCCCCTCCCTTTGAAAGTTTTTTGTTTATTTAAGGTTTGTTAGATGCGAAATGGTGCTATGTATAGAATATTTTTTTGAACTGATCCTATATGGCTGGAAAATGTCCATAATTTAGTGAATTGTAAATTTTGGTTTGGTTAAAGAGGAGAGTATGTTGTCTAAGAGAAGGATACGTTGTCAACAAACCTCCTGCATGATTCCCCCCCCCCCCCTTGGCTACTTTACTGCCGTCTATTCGGAGAAAGGTTTTACGCCATAGAACGTGCGTGGAGTCCATGCATTTTTGGATTTTTACAAAAATTTTCCTTTCCTTCATTGTGCATTATGAAAGGGCATTTGAGGCTAGCAGATACCTGTATAGGGCCTCCTGGAAGCTCTGGATTGATTACATAAAATGGGGCAATAACATAATGCGTATTAACTAACAAGCTTATCTTAATTATTCTATAGATTATGACCCTGAGCACTTTATAACAATTGTATTTTTACTAATTTTGAACGAAAGTCCAGACGAACAGCAATGGGAAATGGGCGGGAGGGTGAGTATAGGTGCAGGGAAGTGATAATAGATCCCCTAGACCAGGGATGTAGTAATCGAGACCGGTTCGGTCTCGAGACCTGTTTTTTCCAGGTCTCGGTCTCGGTCTCGACCCTCCGTGGTCTCGGTCTTGGTCTCGGTCTTGGACCCTTGCAGTCTTGGAATTTTTTTCCGGTCTCGCTTCGAGACCGGCAAAAAACTTGTCTTTTTTTTTCTTTTTTTTTTTAAAATAAACTCATTTATTTCAAACTATTTTTTAAGTTCATTTACTTCCATTGAAGAAATAATTAATTGAGAAAAACAAATCATTCATCCAGCGAGTCCACACACTGTATCTAATATGGGTTGAACTTCCTTCTGTAAGCTAGTGAGTAGGTCTTTAACTTAACTTGGTCAATGGGGATAATAGTGCATTGGACTATAGCACACAGGTCAGGTTACTCAGTATAATCAGAACAGTGGCAGTCTGGTACTGCACTGCATTGCGTGTTCACTCTGTGTGTGTTTGGGTGAGTAAGGGTGTGTGTGTGTGTGTGTGTTGAAATCCCCTTTTCAGTGTTTGTTCAGTGCTATCCATTTCTAGCTCTTAGGGATTGCCTGTTGGCCTTTTCATGACCATATTTAACCAAATCTGGCTACTAATGATCATTTGGCTATTGAAAAAATAGAATGAACTAATATACCAGTTCCATATACAAATATCTTAACTTATAGACCAGAATTCTTTCTTAGATGGGAAAAAAGTGCAACTGAAAAACATTTGGCCATCAGGATCAGACATGATACTACAGCTATCTGGCAACCCTGAAGGCTATGAGTCTAGGCCTAAATTTTACACACTGTTAACTGTGTAATTATATGCTAGGTCAGGGATGGGGAACCTTTTTCCCTTGACGGGCCGTTTTGATAGACATAATACACTCGCTGGCCGCAGATAAAGAGGGTGCAAAAAGCTTTCCCCAAGGGCGCAGGCCAAAGAGCCCCAAACAGGCCCTGGTGGGGTTAAGGGAAAAGCTCAGGTAAGGAACTAGTGCGAAGCCCACAGAAGCTATTGAGTTTGTGCAAATTTGCAGGCAATAGGATGCTCATTCACTAACTTTTAATGACATTGACCGTGCAAGGCTGCTCAGACCAGGAGTATTACAATATGACCATTTGTCTTCTTATTTATGCATGAAGCAACAGTGAACGAAAAGTGCGTGTAAAGCGCGCCGAAAAAATTGCGCATTTTGGAACAACTTTATTTTTCTTTACTTTAAATTTCCAAATTATCCACTTTTAACGTTTAACTCACTCTTCGGAGAGACACTTCTATCCCCCCCCCCCCCGAATCTACCCGAATGAATACAATGCCCTCTGAGTTTCGTACTGTTATAGATAGCAGTATTACGTAAAGTATCCAGAAAGTGGTACGTACAGGATAAATGATGGACACCTTGGACTAAAGCAGGATAAACGATGGCAACCATAGGCTAAAAGATTATTATCAATTACTTTTTAAATGATTCTGAATTTGCTCTTTTGAATTGCCTTGCAGGCCGGACAAAATTGTCTCTCGGACCGCATACGGTCCGCGGGCCGAAGGTTTCCCACCCCTGTGCTAGGCCTACATAGTCTGCAATCCTATCCTAGGCTAGAAAACAGAATGTCCGGTAATTGAACTACGAGTACTCCATTGTCATGTTTGGTCCGAAGGAAAGGTTGACACTAACTAGAGTTCTGTGACTCATTTTTTCTGTGGGTTGGACAACTCACTGTGATGCATTAATTGGCAACAAGTTCATCAACACTGAACACTTGTAGCACTGACTTACTCCGATTTAAAGAGAAGGGCCACATTAGAAAAATACATGATTATGTTAAGTTATTAATTATGTTAACTATGTTTGGCATATGATAATAGAAAACAGGTGTATATATCAATGAGCGACGCACTCTTGGTACTATATAGGTCGTGTGTGGAGCATAAGGTAATAAAGTCAGGTAAATTGTCTCTCGGACCGCATACGGTCCGCGGGCCGAAGGTTTCCCACCCCTGTGCTAGGCCTACATAGTCTGCAATCCTATCCTAGGCTAGAAAACAGAATGTCCGGTAATTGAACTACGAGTACTCCATTGTCATGTTTGGTCCGAAGGAAAGGTTGACACTAACTAGAGTTCTGTGACTCATTTTTTCTGTGGGTTGGACAACTCACTGTGATGCATTAATTGGCAACAAGTTCATCAACACTGAACACTTGTAGCACTGACTGACTCCGATTTAAAGAGAAGGGCCACATTAGAAAAATACATGATTATGTTAAGTTATTAATTATGTTAACTATGTTTGGCATATGATAATAGAAAACAGGTGTATATATCAATGAGCGACGCACTCTTGGTACTATATAGGTCGTTTGTGGAGCATAAGGTAATAAAGTCAGGTAAAAAAGTATTCACAGAGTTGGACCGTTTGTTTCATTTCCCTATACAATATGTACAGTCGGTCTCAGTCTTGGTCTCGGTCTCGGACCTTATTGGTCCCGGTCTCGGTCTCGAATTTCTGTCCTGGTCTCGGTCTCGGTCTCGACACCCCCTGGTCTCGGTCTCTGATATGCTGGTCTCGACTTCAACACTGCTCTAGTCTAGAGAATAGATATAAGAGGTGAAGGACTAACAAGCGCGTTTCAGAATGCTTTTTCGTCGTAAGTGTAGTAAGATTTACATCTATGACGATAATGGCGAGTGGAAAATGTATTACGGCCAATACGTACTTTTAACCTTCCACATCATGCTACAAATTAGATTGAAAGATTCCATATTTGTGCAAGGTTCCCACAGAAGTTTGGAGATGTATCTCTGTTTTTTGAAAAAAAAGTGTTGTTAACAGAATAGTTCCATGTATTATTAAATAGTCCCATGCATTATTACCTTAAGAATAGTTATGAAAGTTTTCATTAGTAAGATTTCCATGACAAAACCTGCATCAAGGCACTGCATGGAGACACTTTCGATTGCCCAACAAACCTACATGTTGCTCAAAAAGTAAACAGTAAACAGTAATTGGTAAACAGCTGGTTTCAACCTTTACTGCTGTGCTCCTCGGGAGATGCTATATCGGAAAATATTGATAATAAAAACAACATTGGGGTAAGGTTTAAAGCTCGCAGAGGGCACGAAAATTTTGATAGTTAGCAAAGGATTTGCTACAATTCTTATAGTTTAAGAAACATGTAAAATTATTACAATGGAAGCACATCACTCGGTCGAAAACACACATCACCCAAGCCCTACAGACAAAATGTAAGATTCGTCATTTCGTGAAATTTCATGAGGATTTGACTTGAAGCCGATTTTTTGTCAACCAGATTCCTGCAGATTAGCGTTTAATGAAAAGGGCGAACGGTAGTGTGAGGGGTGACGGAGGGGGATCTTATTTTCACAGTTATTCTGGAAACACCCCCCCCCCGAAAAAAATGTACACCTTCCACCGGGACCTCTCAAAAGGGGAATTGAGGCTCACATCACACAGGCTGCTGACGATTATATCTTCCACTCAGTGTTTTAGCTAAGACGCTTTCTCATTGCGACATTTACTGATCTGTGGTCTGGCGGAGGGGTCTAAGGGGAGGGGTGTTCCCCTCCCATTTTGAAAATTTTTGGAATTTGAACGGTGCCTAGATCGCAAATGGTGCACTATTTGAGTAGATTTCTGTCCTATCCTGGTAAGGCTGATTCTTTCAAAATTTACACCAGCGTAAAATTTGCTTGCCAGATTGTTTTTTGTGTGACATTAATTTTGTCGCCGTTTATGCAACATTGTCGCCAAAATACGGGCTGGCTAAACACTACCTCCACGAATCAGTTGGCGGGCTGAATAAGCTAGTCGGGACCATACAGAGGCAGTTCAGTAACGCACGTAGCTACGCCACTGCTATCATTTCATCAAACGTGTCATTTCCGTTTCCATATTCTTTTTATTTTCCCTCTCTCTCTCTCCCTTCTCTTCTTCCTTTTCTCTTTTCCTCCTCGCCTCTCTTTGTTTCTCTTCTTTCCCCCTCCTTTTCATCATTTCTTCTCCTTTCTTTTCTCTCTCTCTGATTTCTTCTCCTCCCTTCCTACCCGGGGCACGTACCCCCAATCCCCCTGGATACGCGCCTGGTTCCTCCTCTGCTGAGAAGCAATGTTCGTTATTTCCACATATGACTACTTTGTAAATGCCTCTATGAGTTATCTAAGAAATGCTTATTTCCCTGTTTTCGTTTGTATGTCTGCATGGTTCAAATAAGCCCTGCTGTTTTTATTGTCATCATTCCCTCTCCCCCGAAGAGTATTGTTGTTTCCTTAGGGCAGCATTCCTGTTTTAAAGAGAAAGTAGAATAGTTTTGCAAACTGATTCTTATTTTTACTTCGTGCATTATTATTGTCATGTAATTAATTTCATCAACTATCACCATAAGGGCGAGAAAAACCTAAAGAATTGTAACACAACGAAGTAGGAAGATGTTCCTACATGCCACTGTAATAATATACAAGCCCTTGGATAATACTCTCAAACCGCTCAGAAACCATAAACTTACCTAATGGTATGGAACTTTCTATTTTACTGGGTTTGTGTTTGGTGCTCAGCATGAGCAATGGTGTAGGAAAAACAAGCCAGTGACCTACAACTCGAAAAAAGGCAGTAGCCGGCCTGACTTAAAACAATTGGTTAGAAACTGAGCCGTAAAACCTCATCTAACTCTAAACTCTTTACAGTTTGAAAAACGCAATGTCCATGTTCCAGTAAATAAATTGATACATTCATAAACAATCTCTAAAATAGGGCACGATTAATCATGAATTCCCTCAGCAACCATCTAAACATGTCTTAAATGTTAATCTACATGATAAGGATTTTATCATTACAGATTAGGGGAGTTTGTCAATATAAGCATTATTTCGTACATGCAACCTCTACGAACTACACCCACGTTTTTATGATTGATGTTAGTATTATGTGTAAAGCAGGCTAAACCTGGAATTTTTGTCTGTAGTCTCAGGAGGCTAAAAAATGACCACAGATCACTTTTAAATGTTGAGAACTTCAAAATTTACCCTCACCTACGTATTTCACTTGTATAAACTATCATGTGCTATATACTCATCATTGTAGTTATCGGGACAGTGCTTGTCTGGCATTAAGGTTTCCCAGACACAAATGCAAACCACCTATGCAATCGTAGATCTTGAATAGAGCACCCTCACAGAGATTATTAAATTTCTGTTTGAAATGGTTATTATCTTAAAACGTCCAGCATTATCCTACAATATGACCAACCTCTTATGCTGAATAGTTCCCCCATCACCACTTCTTCTTTTCGAGAAAAGATTTACATCAGCTTAACTAGACTTCGTACAAAATATTTTACATCAACAACTGTCCCCTTGTTGCAAACATTTGTATGATACGAAATTTCTTAGCTGCAGGTTGGCAAAGAGAGGTATTACATTAATTTCATAATCCGTAGACAATTAATTTGCAACTTGTATAGTAAAGGATTCCAGTTAACTGAATTGCTCGCGTAGACGTGTAGAACCTTTTTGCATCTGACACCAGAGAGATGCCATCCAAAAAATTCACTGAGGATACTAAATTGCTGTCCGCAATGCCGGAAAGCTATAGGATGTTTACACTGAACAGAGTGGGAAGCAGTACTGTTTCTGGAGTACTATGTTTTTTGCACGCTCTTTTCGTCTTGTCAGGATTTAAGGATGGTCTAACGTAATATCTGAAAGAATCGATGCCTCCAATGGTTACGGAGAACACGAAACCCGCTCAAAGTGCCAGTTGAAGCTAAAGCAAGACTAAAATAGGGTACCCTTGGAAGTGCAAGGACCAACACAAGATGCCGTAGAACTATCCGCACGTCTAAACATGCATATTCAGGTTCCTCGGGTCTTCTCAGTAGTTCAAGGATGAATCACTTCTTGTATGCTTCTCCTAACCTTGTCGAGTAATGACTGGGAATCAGATAAATTTTAAAGGGGATAACCTAGGCCTTGTCAATTACTTTCTTACCTAGACAGGCATACAGCTTTTATATATGCCTGTTGCAATACCCGCAAGAGGCCTTGCTGGGCTCGTATAGCTCCATCTAAAGGAGATAACTACACCCCCGTTTCCATTAGAACTTCTCCTGAAGATCTACGTAATTATTCTTCGGGGTTTTTTTTTTTTTTGCTCCTTTTACATTTTTTCAGGTCTACAGCAGGCTTACATTACTTGTGCTTCATTGCTCTATAACTAATGCTTCCACGTTACTTCCGTCCTCAATGGTCTATCACTGGCACAGTGATTATTTTTTTTTTCTCTCTCTTGGGGCATTTGTTACTCCTACGGTCTTGATAGTGCCTCACCCACGCCATTCCTAGGCACCCCTTTATACTTTCGGTAACCGCTCGACCACCCTGAATGTTTTCCACCCATTGAAGCACTGCTTCTTACTTCCAGCAAGTATACGCTCACTGTGCTTACGTACACAAGGACAACTGATATCGAGCATAGTACTTCGTAGCTATAATGACCATCACTACGTACGAATTATGTGTGTGTTGTACTGCTTAACTTCCTCAAGTATGTAAAGTAATCAAAGCAAAAGTCAACATAAAATTTCCAATTGTGACAGCGATTTTAAGCCAAATTTTTACACGTTTCTTTACCGTCTTAATTATTATCCGGTACAATGGACTAAACGTAACCCCTCAATGCGCTTTGTTAATAGGAAAAATAAACGAAAAAATATTACACGTGGTAGAAAAGTGCCTGAGACTGTTCATTGCAGGAAATGTCAATGCCTTTGCCATATAGCGGGGGCATACAGATTAGCCTTTCCAGTTTTACAGATTATGAAGACAGATTCTAATCAACTCACTGATCGACTCTCTTCATGATGATATTCTGGTATAATTCCTTATTTTTGTATTTATTTCTCCTATATTTACATAAAAAATTGACTGTTACAATGGTCAGAGATTATATCAATGGGTTAAAGTTAAAGACTAGTAAGACCTTCTTAGAGAATTTTGAAAAGAAACTGACGTTAAACGTTGTGTTCAATATTGGTGAAGTGAAACTAAATCTATCCACACACCAGGTTATTGTTATTTTCATTGTTTGCAATTTGACCATATATTGCTGCATCGTTACCGACTCTTCATAAGAGACTTAAAGTTTATTTTGACTGGATTCAAGGAAAAAATAAATGCAAACCGGTTGCACGCCATGAAAACTCATATGCACCAGCTAATTAGTTACAGCTAAAACCAATAATTAAATGTACCGTACCTTAGTTCTTCTCGACCTCGCTTTATCTAAAACAAGGAAATAAGGATCGATAACTTAAAACACGTTTGACAAAAATTACTGTGTGACTTGTATGAGCACAGGTATTAAAAGACACAAAAAGACACTTTAAAGGCTGTCATGGTATTGCTGGGTATGCTAATAAGATTAGTTGCAACACCGTTTATGTTTTGTGACACCGGAGTTTTATTTTGATGATTACAACACTCATAATAAATTACATTAACCAATGGCCCAATTGTTAAATTGAGGCTCAGATTCAAAGCAGCCGAACCACAACAATCCCCACTCTTTTTCCTTTTAATATTATCGTACTATGTGGAAAAGGACAGGCTTTAAAGAACCAACACGTACCATTTACATGGATACGGAACTACTTTGGATGGATACGGAACTAAACTTTGTGCATTTTGTTTAATTTAACAGAATTTTGGAAAGACAGGTATACTCCTATTCTCTACTGTATCCATATGTATAGGTCCGTCATCATTTTTGCTTACCACCTTCTGTTTACTTTTACTTTGTAATCGGTTTGCTCCATGGAACAGATTGTAGTACATTTTATAAGGTCTTTTCAAAGGCAAACACTCCACGTCTAAGCCAACAATTCTCGTCTTTCGTACTTTGCTTTAATAGTTACGTTGATAAAGCTTTATTTCCATAGCCATAGGTAAAAGTTACCTTCTCCTTCCCCCCCCCTTCCCCCAAAATTTATAGGTACATTACATATTTTTCTGTAATGTCACAAATGTCATTCTTATTCGGTAATTGAGCCTTGTATATATATCAAATCGTACAGAGCATTTCATGACCGGTGCTGTGGCCTAGTGGATAAAGGTGGTGGCATTTGAAGCAATGAGGTTTGGCAACTGGAAGGCTCGGGGTTCGATCCCCGGTTCCATCAAAGTAAGGTGGGCATCCAAGAGCAACCTACCGTTTTTCCCATCTGAACCGGCTTTTCCAAAGAAACCAAATTTGACCTAAATTGTTGAGTTTGTTAACCACCCAACGTGAGATTGATTAATTAATTAATTCATTCATTCATTAGTTAATTGATTAAATGGCCCTGAAGCGTTTAAAGCAGATGCCGGTGATAGGCTATGCATTACTACATCTGCAAACTGATTCAGCCGCCCGAAGAGTGAAATGATTTTCTTTCAGTGGCAAGGGCTTATCCTACGAGTATCGAAAAGTTTTTAAGGTCTTCGAGTCCCATGCATTCTACCAGACATATTTACCAGAAAGCAATTAGTACTTGATTGGAAGCTCCAGGTATTTGCATTATGTAAACTGTTCTCCAATATGGAATGGTGTGGCACGGAATTAGATTGAATTTCAACCGGTGGGGGTCACTGTCAGAGTCTGTGGGTACTACCCCAATGGGAGCTTGACCCCCCTCGTCGTCGTCAGAAAATTCCTGATAAAACCGACTTTTTAATAAAGTTATTCCTTAACAATTTAAAACAAGTCTACCATATATCATAAGAACTTACCACTAGGCAAAAAGGACCTACTAAATGCATTTTTCATATTTAGATGTTGAGACATCAGCATAAAGTACCATTTAATACTGGGGTCGTTTACAAAACCGTAATTAGCACAAAACGATATTGCAGGTACTGAAGAAAGAAAATCATTGGTCTGCGCATCAATTACTTCATTACAGTCTTGTAAAATATTTCAGTGTAAACATAATACCATAGCACGCCGCTTTGGGACAAATGTTAGTTATTTCATACCTGTACCTATCAAATTTTCCACTATTGCTCTCTTAGAAAGTTGGCTACTGATAGCGATGGCTGAGATTCCATGAAGTGGGGGGGGGGGGTGTAATCAATCAACTGCTTGCTCCCTTTTAAGGTTTCACCTACTTTGCTTATTGACACTGCTTTTAGTTTATATAATTTCCCCGAGTTAGTTTTTGGCATATATGATTAAATGCTAAAACGGCAGTAATCTTCTGAACTATTTATGCTAGTCAGGAGGGTCATTTTCTGTGATCTAAAAGAAACTGGTTTAGTCGAAATCTACACGCTAGGCGCCAACGTATGGTGGCTTTCTTAATTTATAAGGTCATTACTTTCCAGCAGGGGTAGGTAATAAGCGTACAAACTAAGCCCAGGAACATTCTGTTTGCCCACGCGTCAGCCAAATTTGCTTAGGGAAGATGTTGAGGAGGGAGCAAACATGAAAAGTACTACAATCACTCTCCTCTACCTCGTAGATAATTTTAAAATGTATTGAGCAAAGAAAATGTCCAACATAGATCCTAAAATAGCCCCTACAAACGCTTTTTCAAAACATTAAAATTTAAGTCCCTTTAGTTAAAAAACCCAAGATTTCTTGTCCTGCTTGAAACGTTTTAAAAACACCGAACTCTTAATCTATGTGCAATTTCCCTTCCTCCGCTTTTCTCCAAGTGACCATTTTGAAAAGGACATGATCGTTGTAAGGGGCTGGCTTATTTCGGAAATGCAGAGAAGTCATCTGACACTGCATAGTAATTAATTGATAATACCATCCAAATGTTTCTTTGTACACTTCCTTAGTTTAAATAATTCACATTTAATAATGTTTTTTGTCCAAACCTCAAAACCACCGCAAGGAGATTCTTTTCTTGGCTCTACCGATTTTAGTTATCACTTTCACATAATAAGTCCCCACCCCTTCTTATGTAAGATCCTGTATTTGCAACTGCCTGAAAGACATGAACATTAAGTGGATTAATATGTTCGAGTTTACACTTTATGAAAGAAAGGCAGGCATTTAAAAGGAAACTTGTTACGTTCAGTAGAAATATTATGGGAGGAGGAATGAGAAAACAGTGTCCTGCCAGGCGTAGATATCTAAACAGTTAAAAGGAAAGGTTGAAAAGACAAGACTTTCTGAATGTCAGAGAATTATGTATGTGCGAACCACCCGACCCCTCCCACACACACGCACACACACACACACACAATCACACTGTGACATTCTCGTCAATCTGACGGTGTCTCTCGGCTTGTCGTGGATCGATAACTTTGGCAAGTGACCTGTCTTGCACACAATTTTATAAGACATGCTATTTTAAAGTTTGTTTTTTTTATTACGCTCAATGTTCATCACAGCCTTATAAGCTTTGTGTAATAAGGGGAAAAGCTGATGTTTATATAAGACATTATTTTGTGGTCTGTTTTTACACATTAAGTGAACGAACACGTAAAACTGACATGAAATAAAGTTTCTCCAAATATTACTGTGAAGGAATAGGCTAAACCAAAGAGTCCAATGCTAACTGTCAGATTATAATTTTTTTGAAAGCTTTATGTTTACTTCCTGTACATGTTTTTTTTTAAAAATTAATGGCATCACTTGCCATTATTATCAGATGTTGAATGACTTTCTATATCATGCCATATACATCATGTTAAATTTTGACTTAAAAACTTACATCTGCTTTGATATCTTCCTCTGGCCAGTTTCTTATTTTATCCCAGTCCAACTTCTAGTGCAGAGGAAGAAAAAATACGTCGGTAGTCATCATAATCTCTCCATGTGAAACACTTTAACACACACAAAGATGAGTTTGTCTTTAACTTTAACCGTAGAACCGATATGGAGACACACCCAAAAAAAAAAAAAACCAAAAACAAAAACAAAAACAAAAAAAACAAAAAAAAAACGAGCAAATATCACCCTATGCATTCATTGTGCTTTCCTTTGGGGATTATTTCAAATCATTCTGAGTTACTTTGATAGTTCTTCATTACCTCTAAATTTAGTAGCATCACGTTCAAAGACTAGTGCTCTAGTATATGTTTTTTTTTAAATTATAAAAGGCAAAGTGTGTTTCTTTCTTGGGTGCGTCCTGAGCAAAAGTGATCCAATATTTATTTTTAAACTTTTTTGAGAACTGAAAATGTATTCGATAATACTTTTTCGATCTGTTTTTAATAGTTTAAAATAAATAATATTACTTTCAATATGTGAATAGGTCGAACTTTGCATTGTTAAAAGAACTAATTCAAGTGAATACGTCATGATAAGTTATGGGAAAATGGTTGATGATTTTTTTCGTAGAATTCGAAGGTTGTATTACCATCTGTTCAAAATCTGCTTCATTACATTGATTACCGTCTTTCCCCTAGAGAAAAAAATCATAGAAAAGGTAAACTTGAAACAAAAATGGATTCTGAAAAGGTAAATTGGATAATTGTTGTCGAGTAATTTCGACAGTATTGTTAGTTATTGTTGAACCCTCTGAGAGGTTAAACCCATGGTGAGGTACCCAAGGGTGACTGGAAATGCACAAATGAGGGAGTAGTCAAATCGTGTCCGTGTGTGTGTGTGTGTGGTGGTGCGCGCGAGTGTGTGTCAGAAAGTCAAAGGAACATTTTTGTGTCAAAACTCCTATTCGGGTGCACCGATTTTTCTCCAAACTTGGAGGTGGGAATGCCAAATTGAAAAACTTAGACGTAACGGTTAAAGGCCAAAGCTGAAAGGTGTACAATTGTTTTTCCATTTGTATCCGTCCATTGCTTAAAGTGGACCTAAAGTCTAGAATTACAAGAATATATATTTTAGAGGTTGAAAAATGAATTCCATTCATCCAACTCCCGTTTTCATAGCTTACTCCGTTGCTGAAATATAAAATGTTGAAATTTATTCACTTAATTTGAAAATGTGGATTGCGCAATAATTTGTGATGCCCTTGTTGTACAACTCACATTACCTGCTTTTGTTTCCTTATGAAATTAATTTGTTTATATGACCTTGAAACATTTACTGTTCACTTGCATAACATGTTGTAGGGAGAGGGCTTTAAAAGCCAAGTCACCCTATAATAGTAAGACAGTGATCACATTTTGGCACAAGATGCAGTGGCTTTCGAAGAAACAAAGAAAAACAAAGACTGTAATTTGAGTAGTACAAGAATGACATCACAAATTATTGCGCAATCTACCATTCAAATAGAGTGAATAAGCTTCAACATTTTATATCTTAGCATAGGAATGTCTTGTGAAGATGGGAGTTGGACCATCTGGATGCATTTTACAAACTTTGTAACATATATTTTTGAAATTTTAGGCTTTAGGTACACTTTAAGTCAGTCGGTATTTATTACTGTTATCACGTTTAATGACGTGTGTGGATAAAGATATATGCAACTCCATGGAAGACCCTTCTTTCCGCCTCTTGCAGCAACGTCACAAACTACTGCTAAAACAAGGCATGGTACGATAGTAAGCATAATGTAACCTCTCACCATTATTTCTTACTTTATCAGTTTCAAACACCACTCGGCTTGATCGTAGAACGCGGATAATGTGTTTTTTTCTCTATGGAAGTTATCATCGTGACGGATTTTTGAGAAGCATTTTGCACATATCAAGCCTTTTAAGGTCGGTTACAAGACTTGACTTTTTAATCGACGCTAAGACTGGACAAATAATCAAAGTAATAACAAACAAGTTAAGATTTGCATTTTTCAGCTTACCTTTCACAAACATTGTCATTAACTATGCATGCGCAAACTCTGTTAAATAGACACCTACATATTATTTGTGAATTTGGTTTGACATACTGAAAGAACACACTTTTGTCCACAACAAGTATTATAAAAAGCTGAAACAACTAGTCTTTTGCAATCACTTGAGTTTGAGTTTATTTCCACGGTTAAATATACAACATACATTAGCGACTCTCCATAGGGGCACGGGGGAACTTGCCCCCCAAAGTTTGCAAATCAAGGTCTTAAATCTTCCAAAAAAATAATAAATAAATAAAGCATGTAATTCGAGATGGATTAGGCCCTCTCTTTTCCTTGAGTGGGTTTAAAATTAAGGAAGGAAATACTTTTCCAATGCAATGCGAAGATTAATAAAGTGCTTTCAAAACGACATTTTCTCGGCGCGCTTCACGAGCATTTTCTTAGTTGTTTGTTTGCTACTACATATACTTCAGACTTCACAAATGGACCTGCCATTAGTGAGAGCTAACGAAATTGAAACAAATGATCATGCTGTGATATTTGTAATCTTATTAGCTTAGGCATCATAATGATACTTACAGATTGTAACGGTAATGGTGGAGTTAAATACCCATAATTTTGCAGACACTTCAGAGCTTTTGGGGTCATTAGATACACAACCCATCAGCCGTATTGATTATCATCCACGACTAAAAGCAGTTTTTCCTGGGTGTCACTTGTAGGCCTTAGCACAGGTATCTGTCTACAAAAAGTTGTAACGGGCATGTAGCCTGAACGTATTGTGTTTCACAGAGAAGGAGAAGTTTCCCTTCCCTTGTCCAAATTGACAGCGCCGTCGGCCCACGAGCTGTCTTATGACTGTCAAATGGTCTGTTATAAGCAAAGGGTTCTCAACCTCTGTGCAAAATATACCGTTTCAGTTGATTTAAAATAAACACACCAAACAATCAATCAAAGCTCAGTGTAGTGAGACTTTTGACTAGTGGCCTAGCCATTTGTATATAGGATGAGATGTCGTTCTGAGTTAGGGGAATTCCTCTCCCCCTTTAAAACATTTCGTTTCGGAAAGGTACTGAGATCCAAAATAGTGCTATCATTTCATCGATTTCAAGTGTTTCCATGCTCGAAAGTTTCGTTAGTTTAAGAAAACAATCCAGAAAACCAACATTTTATGGTTTCTTGGCAAAGCTGAAACATATTGTGACACAATGAAAGAAACAACAAAATATTTAAAGGTGGAGTTCATTTTACAGAAATGGGCCAAGCCGCTTTGCCCATTTCACCTGCCTCTTACTCCGCCCCTATGGAGTAGCCATCGGCTGATATGCTTGTATTTATTTTTAAAGTAGTCAGTAGTCAGACTGACTGCCTGAAGTGGTCTTTGAAGAGCTTTTGAAAACTACATGGGGCACCGCTGTAATACATAATACTAAACCATACTCGTATTGTACTATCCGGAGCTGACCATTAATATTTCCGGTGGGGGGGGGGGGGGTCTTTCGAACCTCCCTGAATACGGACTTGAGTTTGTCCCCCAAACAAAATTTCTTAGAGCCGCCCATGACAACATATACAAAATTTACACAAGGTGGTGGAGGACTGAGGAAGCAAAGCTTGTCGGAGCAGTCCCCCTTAACAAAAGCAAATCACGACAAAACAAAAACAACAAAAGAAACAAAGAAAAGCCAAAACCTAGGAAGAACAATCGCTAGGCAAATGGGATTTAAATTTAGTCCTGAAAGAAAATACGGATTTAGCATCTTTTAAAGTTCTGTGTAGTGAATTCCATATACTGACCCCGGTATTTATGAAACGGCGGCGAGATATTTCTGTGCTGGAAAAACTTTTACGTAAATGTTCAGAGAAACGTGTGTAATGAGTATGAATATCACTGTTAAACTTAAAGTATACATCAAAGTTGCAGGGTAAGAGTCTGTTAACATATCTATACATAAACATACCGACTTGGAATTTCAAAGTATCGAAAATCGTTAGGGTTTTAAGATTTGAAAAAAGAATTTTACTGTGAGCACAATAACTAGAGTTCGTTATAATGCGAATAGCTTTCTTTTGGAGAACGCATAAACGGTTTAAATAAGACGGAAATACATTTACCCAGATAATATTACAATAAGAGAATTTGGAATGGATAAGGCAATCATATAAGATTTTCAAAGTATGGGATGGCACGAAATAGCAAATTTTCTGAAAGATTTTAATAACCTTAGAGATATTAGAGCAAAGATAATCAATGTGATTTTCCATGATAGATCGGAATCTAGGTAAATACCACGAAGTTTAGTTTTGTCAACCAGATTAATTTCATTGTTATCAATATATAAGTGAATCGTATCAACTTTACGTTAGATAGGATGAAATATCATAAAATTTGTTTTACTTGTATTTAATGACAGCTTGTTAGCTCTAAACCATGTAGAAAAATAACTTAACTCAGCATTAATAGTACGGGAAAGATAATGAATATCACTGTGCTTGAACAAAATACTGGTATCTTCAGCAAAAAGTGTAAAATTAAGCAAGGTAGAAACAGCTGCAAAGGTCATTAATGTAAATAAGGAAAAGTAATGGTCCAAGTATAGGGTCTACTTGGGCCTACCTAGAGTCCGAACTCCAGAAGCATGACAATGAACCCGAGAAAATCTTTTTACGATAAAGTATGAAAGAATCCATTACAGTCAACTCAGATGAAAGCCTTACAGAGCAGCATCAGAACAGGTTACATCTTGAAAGAGGCATTCAAAAGGAACGCATTCGAAAACTGGCAATTTTGTCGATTTTTATAATTGTGAGAGACACAAATCCTTACTGGGCTACTTTGAAAGACCATTAAAGCATTTTACTGGTAGTTTTGAGTTTCAGTTACTCTTGAGCTCCATCAGCTTTGCAAACATGTTAAAGTCTCTCCACAACAGGCCTATGCTTGTCTAGCCTTTTTTATCCCCGTGCTTAAGGTGTGTGGAAAAACTTAATTGTAACATTACTTACATAAAGTTTAACTTAATACTTCTCTCCAAAGCAAGCTTGTCTTTTATTCGTGGATTTTAGTAGTAGTACTTTTTATGACAACGACTTCTGTTTTTTTCTTTCCAACATAAACTTTGTTCCTTTAAATCTCCAACTATGACTGAAAACTAAATTCTTTTCGATTTTGTTCATTGTATTTAGGAGGTGATCGTACCCTTACTGAATCCTTGCCGGAGGCGAGGGGAATCTATGCAATCACTCTGGTAAGTGAATGTGCGAGTGTGTGCAAGGGTGTGTGTGTGTATGTGTGTGGAAGTGTGTTTGTGACGCTTATTTTGCAAACACCATATCTCAAGATAGCAATGATGGATATTGTTCATGCTTAACATATAAATTTATCATATTAAAACAAAGGACCCCGTTAATTTTCGAAGATCACAAACTAAGACAATCTAAACACGATATCTTAAGGCAGAAAGCACGTATGCTTTTCACACTCAGAAAACGGATTAAGTAATAGTCAGTAATGAGCCCTATTGTTTTTGGTAGGGGCAAAGATTATCTGAGGTCACCAGAGCAGAAACTACGAAAAGCGAGAAAATTGCTCAAGATACCAATGATGGATATTTTAACTCTTTGCGTATATAGATTTGTTTTATTTGAGAAGGAACACACTATTGTTATTAGGACAGGTCAAATGTCATTTGAGGTCATCAGGGGTCCAAAACCGAGAACACGATATCTCACGATGACAATGATGATCACATTCAAAACTGTATAAAAGTGTCATTATACGAAAAGTACCATATAGGTTTTTTGGAGATCAAAGGTCATCTGAAGTCACCAGAGGTGAACTGCAAAACCTTTTTAACCACCTAAAAATGCTCTTAAGAAATCAATGATGGAAGCCTTTCAAACTTGTTATGTAGATTTGTTGTATTGCGAGGAAGAATCCTACTATTGAATGAAAGTCAAATGTCATTTGAGGACACGTACTAGAGAGCAAAATTCGAAAAATACTGTAAACACGATTATTCAGGATAGCATTGGTAAATGTTTTATCACACTTGATATATATATACAAAAATATATATATATATATATATATATATATATGTATATATATATATATATATATATATATATATATATAGCCTTTGAAACTTGAAATATATGCTCTTTAGAAATCAACATATATATATATATATATATATATATATATATATATTTCATATAAAGAAATAGATCACTACTGATTTTCGTGAGGGTCTTAAGTCATCTGAGGTCACCAGACGTGAAATTACCACAGTCGTGTAAATTGCGCGTTACCACGATATCTTAAGAAAAGGAAAAACAGTGGATCGTACCTACAAATTGTGTCCTTTTGTGACCAACAAAAGGGTTGAAAGGGAGGGTTGAATGTTTTTACCATTCCAACGAAAAATTTTTTGGAGGGAGGGGGGAGGGGCAGTTCATGTTTTTGCAAGTATAACTCTGGTCAATTTATAAGTAATTCCAATTTTAATCACCTAATCGTGGACTTGTTTGAAGGATGCTGGACCATATTGTAAGTCAAAACAACTCATAATCAACTTATCTCTTAATACAGGGAGGTGTTTGGAAGGAGATCTAACGCTCTATAGATTCTTTGAAGCAATGTTCGTTTCCAACAGTAATCTTGCTTTTCTTCTCAAAAATTTAAACCTCCCTGGCTGATAATATAGTAGAAAATGCTCTTTTTTACATTCTCGAGGTCTGGGTTTGAATCCCTTGTAAGTGCTTTTTTCAGTCTTTGTTTTTTTTTCTTCTGTTTCTTGTCATACTTGGGAGAAAGACTTTTTTATTTAGAGGTCAGAGGTCCTTTGCTTTCATAAAGGTTAGTCTTAATGGATTTCACATTTAGCATGTGGGTTCCTACGTAATTAGTTCAGCAATACAATTAGTTTTGATCTCGTTAAAAAGAGGTCAAACTGTTAACACCTGATATGTAACTGTGAGATATGATCTAATGCGAAACTGGTGAATGTCTCATTTTATTTACAAGAATCCTATTTATTTTTTGAGAAAGGTCAAAGGTTATCAAAGGTCGAATTGTGCACACATAGTAAAACATGATATCTTAATTAACTTCGAGGGATTAACCCCAGTGCGATGAAGCATTTCCTTTCGGCAAGGAATCATTTATCCGTTGGGCTTTCTGGTTTACTTGTTCTAGCTGAGTTGTATGCTATTAGTGGTAAAGAGATGCACTTCATGAATTGGCATGTTACCCAGCCTTACAGTTATAGTATGCACAGTGGAGATGAACTGAGTTGTGTTCACTACCCTATAATTTTCAAGGCAAAATCAAAAGTGTATACTTTTCCTCTTATAAGTGAATTTATTGTGATAATTTCCCTTTATTCTATACTCATATTGCTTTAAAACTGGGATAGCACTCCCCCACTAGGTCTGAAGCTAGGGGACTTTGGTATGGAAGCATCGGTGTCATACCCCGTCCCATAGACGTGAGATGAGGACCATATTGTTAAAAAAGATAAGTGTGAATTTCACTGATTGTTGAACACTAAACCAACGTTATTTCCCTTTAATTTGTACCCAATGTGGCAACACCTACATGCTTACTTTTGAATGAAAAGTTTCAAACTTTTACCATTCCTTGAGAAGGACGAACCCTTACACACTCACCTCCTCAGGAGATGAACGTCCTCGATATTTGAGACATGGTGTAAGAAACATCGAGAAATGCATTTTAATCTTTAAAAAGCATAGTCTAGGAGACGATATTGCTATTGCCGTTTTAGAACAATCGTGTTGTCACCAGCTGGGAGTCCTTGTTTAACCAAAGTGCATGTTGTCGGAATGTTTAATAGGTGATCAAGAATCATTGAGCAATATCAGTCAATTTGAGACCAAGGAATGAACAATCGTACCCACCTGCCATCGCCCTGTCTGAAGATTGAGGTATATAAAAACTTTTTTATCTCCTTCCACCATTTTTCGATGTTTTACTGCAAATGAAATATGGTTCGATAAATTACACGTCCAATTGTAAAACAATACTCGTTATGACAAAATATTACCATTGAGAATGTGGAAACAAATAGAGTGGACCCCATTTTTTTTAGCAGTCATCATCCTCAAAATAAAACTTTGCATGATAAGTTTGCAACCCGAATGCCTTTCATGTTTCCTCCGGACAGCATGATAGGAAATGTCTTATGACTAGGAGGCTCCATTTCAGACAGTTCTGGAAGATGCGTACATTTCTTTGGTATGAAGATTACGTCACTGTTGCAATTGCTTCCAAAAATTTATGAAGACTTACCTTTACAAATAAACAACTGTGATGATTAATACAGATTAAACATACACCATATTACTACATATACGTGTGGGGATCTTCAATATTTTAGTCCGGACAATAGTAACTACTCTTTTCTGTTTGCGATCTCATATTGCTGTTAGTCATAAGCAATGATTTGTCTTCCAATGGATTAAGTAAGACTTTGTCTTAAAAACCAGTGCAACTTTTTTTCTAAATTTTACTGCTTAGTTCAGCGCAAAAGAGTATATACTAGTTGTTATTCTTGCTCTTGCATTATATATACCTGTAACGTTGCGTGAGCTGAGGATTGTGAGGACTTTATCAACTTCGACGGACTGAGGCGGCACATTACCATAAAACCTATGATGAAAAGATGTCTTCGTTAGTTCTTCATGAATTTCACATCCAAATAACTCATGTGTGATAAAGTTTGAGCGATATCTCCAACTTCAGTTTCGCAAGAAGGATACTGTTATTGCCCTTGATGTCTTCTAGATTGCCGTGTAATGCGTTTACTAGAAATTATAAGCTGCTTCTCCTTTAATTCACTTATTAAACATGAAAAGATGAATAAAAGTGAAAAATTTGTACCATAGCTTCATAACTGGTCTACCAAGGTGATCTTGCCTCCCTATCTTGGAAGACCGCTCTATTGTTTCGATTGGGCCGTGGAAGTTTAGTAGGTGAGTATGATCATAGATCTACAGAAATTACAGTTGGGTTCTTATGCCCAAAATTCCAACTGCCCCAGTTGATACTCTTCAGTTACACCCACAGGTATTCCGAGAAATAGTCAGACACCTTATCTCTACCCCATCCACTTTTGTTCCAAAATTGAAATGTCATCAGTAAAATTGCTATGTTGGTACATTAGTATCCCCAAAGACCTCCTCGCGTGGGTATCCCACTCGTGTTCCTAAGGGGTTAAAAAGCATTTTGCAGAGATGGGGCTTATTCTAAAACTCACGCTAACAAAAGAGGACTTTTGGTATATCTACTGGTGGGAGTCACAGGACATCCTAGCACATTTGGAAATAGGACTGATGTCCCTCCTATGTGCGATTTTTAAGGTGTTAAATAATAAGCTTTGAGTCATATCCAACACAACGAAATTTTCAACATTTTTATGTGGAAAAAAATTGCAAAACGGTCTGCAAAAAATACGAAAAGGCTCTTAGGCCCGTACCGGTAAAGTTCCATCTTTAAACCGTACTTGACGCTAGTTGTGCGGCCGATTTGAAGTTTTCCTATTGAGAGCTTTGGAAAAATGTTCAGGGCGGAAAAAACTTTGGTAGTAAGGAAAGCTCTTTGAAAGCAGATAATTACCCTAAATCTCTAAAAACACACGTAGCCTACCACAAGCGTTCCAGTGGCAACTGATCTAGAAGAATGCCAACATCCCTATGTTAATGTTTGGCACATATACGGTAACACGAAGTAACCTATAAAAGAAGCACAATCTTGTGCAAAGCGTCCGAGCTCTCAGAATTTGACATTCGAATATGCAGCTAGTTATCAATTCGGAGTGCAGTAGTCGAAAATTTTGATTATTCATTGAATTACTGAAGACTTTGCTAAGACAGGTGACGGGAGATGCTGCCTGTCCTCCACCCCCAGCGACGTCCCTGGCAGAATAAGTCTATGTAATAATAGCTAAATCCAGACTGTCTTATTTCTCGTAAGATTAATAGGACTAAAAGCGTAAGGTCCTCAAGAAGCGCATAAAAAGATTAGAACATCAAAGAAATTTTACGCTTGCTTTACCGTGTTTTTAATTGAGCCTACACTAAATACCGTCAAAAGATCGATAGGAATTACTCTTTGTTCTTTCAATCCTTAATTTTTTTCCTTTTTTTCTTTCTCGATCTTAGTATATTTCCGGTTCTATAGCTAGCTGTGTAACTTCTTATTCGATGTTTAATTTTCTCAAAAATTAGTTGTTGATATCAGCAAATCTTTAACGGATACTCTCAATTAATTGCTGATTGCAGCAATTATATGCTAATATCCGCATATAATTACTAATACCCACATTCGTTTGCTGATATAAGCAATCAGTTTGTTCTTATAACCCATTTGCTAATATTAGCAATTCATTTGCTGATATCAGCAACTATCTGTTGATATCTGCACATATTATTGATGCAAGCAAATTAAGTTTTCATATCATGAGTTAAATTGCTGATGTCAGCTAATAAATTAGTGATGTTAAGCCGCTTTTTTGATATCAGCAAAATAAACTATTTATATCGGTAATAATTTAATGATATCAGCATGTGAAATATCATAATTTCTTGCTGGAATCAGGAAATAATTAATTTGGTATTGAAAAAAAGATAAAAAGTCTTGACGGGAACAAGTCTTATTCCTGGCATCTTCGTGACTTTTACTTGAAAATTAAGGAAAACTGCTAACACGGAATTTGATAATATATTTCTTAATTACCCTTAGATTTTTTTAAGTTTCAAAGCGTGACCTTCACATCGATTAACCAATTCAATCACTTTGACTGATAAATACTACTTTTAATTATTTAAATTTGTCACATTAAATATGAACATTCTTAGTTTTGAAATCAATAAACCAAACTGATCTGTCCCTTTTGGTGGATCTAGTCCGGCCAGAAGCTATGAAATGAAAGATAAATAAAAATGTAAGCCCAAAGGCACTTACACTAGCTCTTCTAATGCTGAACAAATTGACGAAAACCGTAAAATTGAATTAAAGGTTTGTTTTGCCATTTCTTCCTGAGGAAGACAGACCACTAGCTTTCTGACCGGGATTTTTGAAGAAAGAGATAGCCCTGAGGTAATCCTTAATATTTCTTTAGAATGATCTACTGAATCAAGACAATGGTAAAGATGCACCAACTCAATAGGAACCTGTGAAGGAAATAGAAGAACGACGATGTGATTCACAACTCACACGAAATATCGTCTGGATATTCTCTGTTTACTTATTGATATTTGTTTGTCTCTGGAATGTAAGCAAAGTGGGACATATATATATATATATATGGTACCAGTGAAATAAATACATTAAATTCTAAACTGGCGAACATGTGTATGTAGAGGAAAGATTTTATGAGAACTTTAAAACCTAGCTGTCTTAACCCCATCTTTACTTTGAAATGCCTATTAGGTGTAATAAAAACCGTTTTATTGCTTTGCAACTACCACCTATTATTTTGAAGACAATTGTTTTAGACAAACGATTAAGTTAGTTAACCCAATGTCAAAGTATTCAAAACGTACCTCAGAAATAGTCTCATGAAATCATTTTATCTTTAAAACAACTCGTCTCTCATATTTCAACAGGGATGAGCCAATAAAGAATCCTTGAGCGCTTGAAAAGTAACATGTGTTCCATTATACTTTTCAAATATGCTAGCTTTTAAGTACGCTTTTAAATACGCAAGGAGTTAAAGTACCGTAAAAGTCCAGTGTCTATCTCATGTTTGTGTTTCAGTAAGCCAAAATAATTTACCACGTTTAACACGTGACCTAATGTGAGGGGACATTTAATTGATAGGAAATAAATCAAACAGGATGTGTGTAAAATCAAATGCATAAAATAATACTACGCTTATCAGGTAGAGTAATACAGGGTAAAGCAATTTAAAATGATTGTCCATATCACCTCATCTGCATGGTGTATAACAATACGGTGCCTGGACCAGTTTTTCTTAAAAATGTATGGCTAAAGAGTGAAATGGTGTGCTTTAGGGCTTCCAGCAGGCATTTAAGTAGATGATAGTCAGAAGAAAAGTATGATGTACACTTGGAGAAGCAACTTAAAAGCTCTTTTTTCATCGTAATTGGAGGGCTAAAAATAATTTGTTTAATATATTGAGAACCTGTCCAACTGTTTTAAAGCATATAGTCACGTATCGTTTGACGTGGGCTTGCTCAGAGTAATTTCACAGTACGGAATGAATATTCGATTATGCAAAGATTTCAAACAACCTTATAAGGAGATAAGGATATGAAAGCTCGGTTAAAATGAATCGGTCATAATTTGGAACTTCCAAAATACCTAACCTCGACTCCTACGTCACACTTCATGGGTTAAGTCTAACGTATCCGTTTACCCTCTACTTGAAGAGAGGTTTTGAAAGGAGTATCGATGAACTCCTGTTTCATTCTTCTGTTAAAAGAAGACGTTCGTAGGTATTTTTTCTTTATTGTAATTGGCGTAACTTTTTCAAATAATGTAAATACCTGTTTACAATGTTCTAGTAAGTTCATTGTAAACACGTTATGGCTATATTTGAACTAGTGCCTCCTATCCCTGCAACGGGAACAAACTGCTTAAATGTTTTTGACAGATATACAATCCTCTTTACGACGTTGATTGCATAAAGGAATGTTTGGGACATTTGGTAGGGCGTTCTTGCAAATTTTTGACCCGTGAACTTTCATTTTCCTAACGTGTAACGTAAAGCCCCATGTTTACACTTGTTTACTTAACTTCACCACAAACATTTGCCACTTTGTGAGGAATGGATGATCTGGCGCATGGCATAATTACAGATTAAGATGGGTGCATGCTAGCAAATAATATGAATCCTCAGAAGAATTGATTGAACCTTTTGTGTGGCCACGTAACATGCAATAATCCTACTCTGTAAGGCAAGCGATTTCTACTTTTTAGGCAGCTTTCTTAAACTAAGTGAAATCTAAACTTAATATTCTGTATAAATTCTGAAGCATGGGGTGAACTCAGCATGTAACAGCACTAGATTTCTCTGCCTCTTCTGCAGGCCCTGTGATCATAGCGGTATACCAAACGTACATTAGACGTGAGGTCTATCTTACTTGTGCTACTAATCTGTAATGATACAAAGTCTGCGTGCACCAAAAAGTGTAGAAGTTGCAAATAATAAACAGTAAAATGTGACCACACACAATTTAACGCGGAGTGTATCTCTTCATAGGCGCCGTTGATAGGTAATGGTTAGAGGGTACCACTAGAAGTTCCCTTCACCATGAGAAATCTTGAGGACTCGCTCTGGGGCTCCTGATTGTTTCCAAAGATAAAAACCCGGGTTTTGTTCCAAGATGTGTTCCCTATATCTCTGGATGAATTTTACTATGGGAGAAAGGAAGTAAGGCATTTAGCTACTCTCTCAAAAGCATAAGAGTTGTCCTGATCATATAGGACCTATTTCTCTTTTTTCTTTATTTCTGTTCTGAAATTTTTGTACATATTAGAAACCCCGACAATGGAACACTTCGGCGTTGCCACCACTTATGATTGATCTATTGGGTTACACAGTTTGGGACACTGAAAATGTCCTTTCAGCTAGAGATGACTGTATAAGCCGTCTTCAAAACATATATCTGACAAGTTTTGAAAATGTTTCTATTAAGACAGGTAGATTGGCTCCTTTACTAGTGGCTTCAGAAAATGGGAATCTTCCAGATGATCTCAAATTGGAAAGAAACACATCACAAAAACATCAGATTATTAATTTCCAACAAAGATTGATTCACGATAGGTAAATGTTGCCATAAGTAGAAGACTGTTACACAAAAATTGAATACTGTTAAGCACTTTTAGAAAGTAGGTGTTGTTGAAATGTGCCTAGAAATGTATTGCTAAAGTTTTGAGGGAAACGCATTTTGAATAAGGGAAGGAATAATAAGGGGAAAACAATTTATATTGACTCTTTACATCGTGATCGTTATAAACATTTGGAAAGTCGCATGGTTTTATGTATCTTTTAAAACATTTTTGGAAAAAATGTTATCTAAGTTGTCTTGCAATTACCAAGTGTGGGAGTGAACATATCATACAAAGCTATTTTAAAGACAGACAGTCATCACCCCAAAGTACATTTTTAGTGTAGGGGTATGAAAATTCTCAGTTGGTGACTGCTCTTTGATTGGCATCAAAGTTTGAAAATTTGAAAGATGCAGAGTAGCTCACATTCCACACAAGGCAGAGAGAGTGCTTTTTTGACATTTTATAGCCTTGTATGCTCACCAGGACATGGCCTTAAGCAATAAAACAGGTTTATTCCTGCACAAGGAGTAGCTTCATTCAGTTATGGGAGGAGCTAGAAGTTGCATAGTTGGGAGAATTGGAACTGTCTGGGATGATGAAAATTCCCCTTTAAATCACTGCCCGTAAAACAAGTTTGCTCGCACCATTTATGTTTACAGCATGCTCCTATGATTTTCCTTTTAAGAGTAGTAATATGCTTTATGTGCGGACCTCCTCGATCTTTGGAAAACCGTTCCAAAATGAACATGTAAACAATGAGTCTAAAGTGGGATCAACGAAAATGTTTTTTAAACGTCTTGTGTTTGCATTTGACAGAATAGCAGCTACTTTGTACTCTCCTTTCACATAAATAAGGAATCACTCCTCAAGAGGTAATGTATGCTGCTCTTATAAGTAGAAACTAAACTTTATTCTTATATACTTCTGCAAGGCCTAGTCTAATTCTTATCTGTGTCAACCTACTGTCTGCATTAGAATTCTTTCAGTCTTATAGGTTTTCTTACGTGAACACAGTCGTCTATTCCACGACATTTATTTCAGGCAATACAACTGCTGCTGAAAGAGTTTTTCAAAGCATAGCTTATTCCTAGTATCTACGATGCCCTTCGGAGAAAAGTCAAAACAACAGAAAGATATTGCTCCAAAATTTTAAAACCCCGCTTAGAGATTCCTGACCTGGGGAAAATCATCTTATCGGCAACAACCGAAGATATAACATTTTCCCTTGAACAGTTTATAGAAAGTCTTGAGATTCCAGAATGTCGCATCTATAACCTTAATGGAAATTAAGTAGTAACCTCCTTGATTTACAATGCCTGGAAGTCAAAACCAAGGAGATTTAGGCATCCATCGACCTACCCCACAGTTAAAGTAAGGTTTAAGTGCAATGTACTTTCAGAATTCCTCAGTTTTTTTCCGGTGTAATAGAGAAGCCTGGTAAAATACCGGTCCGCCCATCCAAGAGATGGCAGTGGGGGTGGTTGGTGTCGACATCAGACCTCTGGCCCTTGTCCTTAGCCAAAGTGTGCGTCTCGTTACTGTAATTTTAATATCACAATGATTGTAAAGTTATCCACTTACTCTGTTCTCCTTCAAGTTATTGGGGCTAGACGAAAACTAAAATCTACAAGCATGATCATAATTTGCGAAGATTTGACAATAAGGAATGCTTTGCTCCTGAGGGCAGTGGAAAATCATCCAAAAGTAACTGGAGCTTAGTCCATTGATGGCATACTATACGGTCTTGTGAAAACAAAATAGAACGGTACACAAGAAGCAAATTAGTGGCAAGTCAGATATTCTGAATCTATAAATAGTGGTACAATCGTGTTGTTCGTATATCTTGAGATAAAAACATAGCTTTTCCTATCTATGCAGGGGCGGATGCAGGTTTTTGATCCCTTGCCGTAGGCAGGCAAGGAATCTATGCGATGGTGATGTCGTGTGTGTGTGTGTGTGTGTGAACTTGTCTTCCTATCAGACTGAGGACCTAAACAATGGATTTGAGGTCCTCTGAAGGAAATTCAATAGATTTGTCAAGTCCTCGAAAGTTTGAACAATAGAGAGACTATTGTCAAGGTTAGGGTTAAGGAAGTAAACACAAAGGAAATAACAATGAGGTCCTCGGATTGTATGTAAAATCGACTTGTGTGTGTGTATGTGTGTGTGTATGTGTGTTTGTGACGCTGCTTGTAATCGCGATATCTCAAGATAGGATTGACCGACACTTTTCATATTTGGTATATAGATTTGTCATGTTGAGAGGAAGAACCCTATTGTTTTTGGAGGAGGTCGAAGGTCATCGGAGGTCACCAGAGGTCAAAAACCGAAAACCTTGTAATCGCGTTATCTCGAGATAGGGATGACCGACACTTTTCATATTTGGTATATAGATTTGTCATGTTGAGAGAAAGAATGCTATTGTTTTTGGTGGAGGTCAAAGGTCATTTGGGGTCACCAGAGGTTAAACTGCGAAAACCTCGTAAATGGCTTGTAATCGCGCTATCTCGAGATAGCGATGACCGACACTTTTCATATTTCTTATATAGATTTGTCATGTTGAGAGGAAAAACCCTATTGTTTTTGGTGAAGGTCAAAGGTCATTTGAGGTCACCGGAGGTAAAAAGCCGAAAAGCTCGTAATCGCGATATCTCAAGATAGGAATGACGGACACTTTTCATATTTGATATATAGGTTTGTCATCTTGAGAGAAAGAATGCTATTGTTTTTGGTGGAGGTCAAAGGTCATTTGGGGTCACCAGAGGTCAAAGACCGAAAACCTTGAAATCACGATATCTCAAGATAGGAGTGGCCTGTATGGATTTGTCGTGTTGAGAGGAAGAACCCTATTGTTTTTGGTAGAGGTCAAAGGTCATCTGAGGTCACCAGAGGTCAAAAATCAAAAAACCTTGTAATCCCAGTATTTCGAGATAGGGATGACCGACACTTTTCATATTTGGTATATAGATTTGCCATGTTGAGAGGAAGACGCGTATCGTTTTTGGTGAAGGTCAAAGGTCACTTGGGGTCACTGGACTTAAAAAGCCGAAAACCTCGTTAATCACAATATCTCAAGGTAGGAATGACAGAAACTTTTCATATTTGGTATATAGACTTGTCATGTTGAGAGAAAGAATCCTATTGTTTTTGGTGGAGGTCAAAGGTCATTTGAGGTTACTATAGGTCAAAGACCGAAAACCTTGAAATCTCCATATGTCAAGATGGGAATGGCCTATATAGATTTGTCATGTTGAGAGGAAGAATCCTATTGTTTTCGGTAGAAGTCAAAGGTCATCTGAGGTCACCAGAGGTTAAACTTTGAAAACCTCGTAAACGGCTTGTAAACACGATATCTCCAGATAGGAATGACCGACACTTTTCTTATTTGGTACATAGATTTCTCATGTTGAGAGGAAGAAGCCTTTTGTATTTGTTGACGGTCAAAGGTCATTTGAGGTCACTGGAGGTAAAAAGGTGAAAAGCTCGTAATCACGATATCTCAAGATAGGAATGACCAACACTTTTCATATTTGGTACATAGATTTGTCATGATGTAAGGAAGAACCCTATTGTTTTTGGTGGAGGTCAAAGGTCATCTTGGGTTACCAAAGGTCAAAAAGCAAAATTTTCCAAGAATTCCCAAGATTGTAATCTGGCATCACTGGGGTCAAAAAGCAACATTTCCCAAGAATTCCCAAGATTGTTAAATGGGGTCACCAGAGGTCAAAAAGCAAAATTTCCCAAAAATTCCCAAGATTGTTATATGGGGTCATCAGAGGTCAAAAAGCAAAATATCCCAAGAATTCCCAAGATTGTAATATGTCATCACTGGGGTCAAAAATCAACATTTCCCAAGAATTCCCAAGATCATCATCTGGAGTTATCAGAGGCCAAAAAGCAAAAGCAAAATTTCCCAAGAATTCCCAAGATTGTTATATGGGGTCACCAGAGGTCAAAAAGCAAAATATCCCAAGAATTCCCAAGATCATGATATGGGGTCACCAGAGGTCAAAAAGTGAAATTTCCCAAGAATTCCCAAGATTGTTATATGGGGTCATCAGAGGTCAAACAGCAAAATATCCCAAGTATTCCTAAGATCGTCATCTAGGGTCACCAGAGGTCGAAAAGCAAAATTTTCCAAGAATTTTCAAGATCCAAGATCCATTGGAGTTGAATCCCTTTCAAGATACTTCAGATTTTCTTTTTTGTTATATTTGGTGGGGTTCAAAGGTCATGTGAGGTCAGCAGAGGTCAGATTGTTAAAACATAAAATGATGTAGTCAAGAAAGATAAAATTTGAGGGATAAACCTCAGTGCAACAAAGCATTCCCATTCGGCAAGGAATCACTAAGCCTTTGGGCTTTCTGGTGACTAAAGGGGGGGGGGTTGCGATATAGTTACTATCTAAGCGGAGCGCCACCATGAGTTGGCGCGAAGCGTACAGAGAAAATCTTTCATCCAGAAGACCCCCAGATTGCAGGAAATGGCATTTCCCACACGTTTCCTAGGCTCTTTGATCACGTATAAAAACAAGCTTTCATTGAAATTCCCTGTGTCAGAAATTTTATGATAAATGTCCTGTCAGAAAGTTGTCTTCCTTCTTGTGAGAGATGCATGCTATACAGCCCGATAACGATCTTGGGCGTCAGGAGTTCGGAGCATTCAGTCATTTGTTGTGCTCTCTTTAAGCACTCACATTGACTGACTCAAAGTTGCTCGCTTGTGCTCAATAAAGAAAATTTGGTTTCTCTTTTTGAAATCTTCTGAAAGTATTTTGGTATTGGGGCCTTAAAATGCAACTAGTAGGCTTAATCGCATGCATGGGATTTTTGGTTGTCTCGTTATCTAAGCGGAGCGCGACCATCGGTTGGCGGCGTCAGAGGTGGCGCCAGGATTTGCCCGACGGGGGGGGGGGAGACTCCCCGACGGCGGACCAGCGACACGAAGCCGCGACAGCCAAGATGTCGTCAAGAAATTGGTGAGGAGGGAATTGAAGAAAACTTGTGTACTAGATTATGACATTGCGGGGCATATATTTCATAATATTTGTATATACTAGAGAAATATATTTCCACCTTCGATTTATCGTTTTTCCAAGAATCTAAACTGTCAAATTTCAAAGCGCGCGAAATTTTTTTGGATAGGCCTACACTAAAAAGAATCTGTACTTATTTGAAACATATATATAGGTCAATTGTCAAGGCACTTAGGCCATATCGGGCATAACCTACGCTGAACTTCCCTCCTCGAGTCACTAGCAGTACCGCACGACAGACACAAGAGAACATTAACTAGGTTTAGCAAAATAAGATGAAATGACTGACATTTACATAAATCCATGTATTCTACTTATATTAAGTTTCTTGAAAAGGTGGACAGGGTTTGTACTATATTTAGGTATAAGTAGTAACGAAACTGAGGAAGAGTGGGCAAAGTGGACCGAAAATTTTTGGTTTTATCGCAGAAATGACCCTTTTGAAAGCCAAAATAAGTAAACTGATCAGGTCGTTAGCGACAGTATTTTCCCGACAGGGGGCCGGATCATGCAGTGACCCGAAGTTCCGACAGTCCCTATGTCGAGGGGGTGGTAAGAAGGGGATATGAAGGAGCCTAAATATCCCAAGTCATTGCAGGGCATATTTTGCATAAAATCACTGAATACTTCATGAGCCGAGTTGCGCACTGATAGTGTACTTTTGAATCTGAAACGTTAAACTGCAAAGCGCGCGAAGCGCGCGAAATTTTTTTTTTTTTTGGTTTTACGCAAAAATATATGTAATCATTAAGAACAAAAAGAAAAAAAAAAACTGTAGGGGTTGTAGACCGTATCAGGGATAACATACATTTTATCGAAACCACCTGGACTACCCTATGAAATTCCCAAACTTTTCTCCTTGAGTCGCTCACCAACTGACCGTACCACATGACACACACAAGACAACAGCAAGTTGACTTTGCGATATGGGATGAAATTTACGACCCCTACATAAACTGTGTATTCTACCTACATGTTACTTGTTAAGTTTGACAGGTCTTGTGCTATCTAGCAATGTAGAATGGAAGTACTGAAGAAACTGGAGTGACTCTATCGCGCCTAGCGCGCCGAAAATTTTGGGTTCTTTTAAGGGAAATTGTCCTCTTAAGAGCAAAAAACAGGCAAACCGTCGGGGCGACTTGTCGCCGTTGGGGACTACACACTTTACCGTATCGACTAAGACTCCCCGACTGTAAAAAACTGTAAAACTTCCCCGACCGGGCCCATGGCCCCCTGTCCCCCACATGGCGCCATCACTGCGCGGCGTGAACCAAGAAAAATTTACCCTTCTCAGACCTTACAATCTATACTTAGGCCATCTTCATGTTTCATGTTTTGTATGTTTGTCATTTCCATGGAAACATTACGTTTCTTTGATACCCTCCCTTGCTGTACATACAACCATGTCGTCACGAAGGTACGAAGGAAAATATGCTAAAATACCGTCTACAGGTCACTGGCACTTCCCATGTGCAAGAAACTCCAGGCAAACACCCACTCTTTTGCATGGAGACATTGGTTGAGCGCACAGACCCTTCTTTCATTCTGGGCTTTCTGAAGGAAAGTGGCCTGTATAGAAATTTTTGACATGTCTCCTGCATTTACCAAGATTTTTTGTTGACTTTTACCCCTTTACTTTTTCTTTTGTCAGTCACGTTTTCGTTGACTGTTGTGGATACTCCCATGTTCGCCAGAAGTGCTATGCTGTGCCAGACCTGAAAACTTTATTTAAGCAGACAGATTCTTCCCTTATTCTGGGCTTTCTCACGGAAAGCAAACTGTATAGAACCTTTTGACACGACTCCCGCATTTGCCTGAACATTTCAGAGGAATTTGAACTGTACCCCAACTTTTTTACCTAATTGTACAGCAACATTACACCATTTTCTTCTTTAGGTGACACTACATAACACAATCGTGTTGGTGTAACTTTTCTGGTACTTTTCTGAGTTATAGCTCTCTCTTAATTTTTTTCTTTTCCTTTTCATGTCAAATCCATCTCTACCTCATGCCTCAAATGCAGCCTAATCATAGCCTAATCTTCAAATGGTGCAAGTAATTCCATAACAAAAAACTAAACTATCTCAGACCTAATCTATTAAACAATTAGGTCGAAAAAATGCCCTCATGTTTACCACAAGGGGAAGATTTCCATTAACAGTGTGGAAATTGAAAATGCATTTAAAATAGGTTTCACTAATATTTTTCCCAATTTAGCTTGAAACATTCCTCTTGGCAATGTTTCTGTCTCCCAGGTTTTGCCCAGAGCTTCTAAAACAAGTCTTTCTTCTCTTCTCGGGACTCTCCTTTGGACGTTTTCAATACCATAAAAGTGTAGAGCAAAAAATATTCTTGTGGTGTTAAAAATAATTTCTTTTTATACTCCAGAGAGCAAACGTAGCTATTTCGAACCTTTTTCTCACGTATTTAACTTATCTGTTTCAAGTGCATTGTTACTGACCAACTTAAGATTGTACGTATGATTCCAGTCTAAAAGGCTTGTAACCCTTCGACATTGTCGAACTACAGATTTATCTCTGTTCTTCCGACTCTCTTCAAAATATTAAAGATTCCTGTACAATAGGTTTGTTGATTTCTTTCTCAAGCATAATGCACTGTCAGTAGTAGAACCGTTTCAACCTGTACGGCTCCTTTGGGTGTTATCGATTGCATCACTTCAGGTTGTGATTGAAAGCATTATTAGGGATATTGTTAGACTTTTCGAAGGCATTTGACACTGTTAATCATATTATCCTATGTTGGAAACTTTATCATTATGGCTGTCGTGGGAAAGCATGTAATTCTACACAAGTTACCTTACTAATCGTTGCCAATTAGTCTCTGTTAATGGCTATACTTCTCCTTATAATATACTGTGTGGTGTGCTGCTGGGATCTATTATAGGATCGTTAACATTTCTATTTAATATGTATAAAACACTCGCATAATTTTCAAAAGTTATAAAATAACTTTTTTTCTATTTGAGTGCTTAGTAAAGAGCTCACTGTTGTTTCTACTCCCTCTCTTTCTACTCTCTTCCTCTTTCATTTTGTTTTAATATGTCCTAAGTGATCTACCCGATTTTCTTCAAACTTTGTGAGAAGGTACCTTAGATAAGCCCTGCTTTGTACGCTTACTACCGGATGTAAACAGTAAAGTTCGGAGGTAAAAGGTCAATTTATGTAAAAATCGTTTTTTTTTTTTTGCTATACTTCCAGGGGTTCTGACATGAAACTTCGTACATATACAATTGATGCCAAGTTCTACTAACAAGTGTGGTTGCAATGACACCCGAGGTCAAAGGCCACGTGATAGAAGTTAATTGTAAGTACTTGTTTCAAAAAGTGCTACTTATGACTGGACCGATTTTATTCAAACTTAGTTAAGAAATATTCTAAGGAAGAAAATTGTGTTTGCTACACCCTCAGTAGTAAAGGTCTGTGTTCAGAGGTCGACGTTGGAGAAATCGCTTGACCATATTATATATTAGGTTATGTGAGTAGATATTCGTTACTGTTATCACATTGAATGACCTGTATTTTAGTGATGAGATATTAGGCAACTCTATGGATTGCCTTCTTGTTTTTTTTTCTTCATCTTATTGAGTTTACTTCGTAAGTAGTTGCACAATAGATTACAATATTAGAAAACACTTTTCGTTTTGAAAATATGTGGTGTTAATATTGAGTAAGCTTTCCCCTAGCAAAGAGAAACCGATATCGGGGTCGTCAGTCGAGCGTACTCCGAGATGAATCACGATGAAACGCTCCAAATCCATGTATCCGTGCAAGTAAAAATGATTCAATGTTACGACTTCAAACCACACCTAAAAATGAAAGCTTCCTACCCACTTGCATATTTAACATGAAACTGGTACCCGTGAAAACTGTGAAATTGTTTTAAAATGTTAATCAAGAATCACCTGTGGATTTCCAAGAACCTTTGTTCCTTATGGAACCCGAATTTAAACTTTATTTATTCTGCATTTCTACATTTTTGTTTTTACAATTATTCATTCAGTACATATTATGATATGAATAAAACTCACGTCATTTCTAGCCGCTATTTCCAGTAGTTGAATAGAAGATCGCTGTAGCAGCAGAGTATCATAGGCGCTAATTATAAGACCTTCGGAACACAGTCGTCGAATTGTGTCCTTAATGTTATCAATTTTCCCAGCCTGTTCCAGAATACAAAGGATTTCAAATTTATCCCCACCTTCAATGTTCTTTAAGTAATTGATGATCTTTTCAGAAGATGTCGAGTTAAGTCCGCAGGAAAATCGATACAGATACTGAACATCGAAGGGATCAAGATGCTGAAGATAACTACTTAAATCAAGATTAGGATTCTGCTCAATATGGTCAACGAGGTAATGAGCAGCGTACCATTCACAAAAGAGTTTATGATAAAACCTTACTTCCGTCTTGTATTGTACGTCTCCAGTGGTAGGAGCATGAGGATCATCAATGATATCAACACTCTCTTCCTCTACTAAAATACCAATACGTATGTACTGATCATAAAACTCCTGGCCTACCAATTGACACATTTCATCTTTATTCCAAACAATTCTTTGACTCTCTCCACTGAAAGCTTTAAAAGCCAATTTGTCAAGATTCTGATGGCCAGTTTCAAATAATTCATATTTCCGAACGTTTTTATCGTTCATTTTATTTCTCATGTGACTATGAAAACAAGAAATCATGTAACGGAAGAAGCTAGTTGCGGAATTTAATTTTCTAAAATTTTCACTTTCATAGGTCATATGGGCAAATATTACGAAAAGCAGTGGAACCTGACAGAGATCACTCAAGATCGGGTTTTCCTCAAGATACCCTTCGATTTTGCTTACACTGTCTTCGTTATTATCTCCGACTACTGCCTTGCGTATGTAATATCTGCGAGCATTTTCATCAAAACCAGTAAGTCGAAGTCTTTTTGTTAGTGGAGGATATTTCTTTGGCAAGAAGGAAGACCTGGTGGTTAGAACAACTTCAAAATCCTGAAACATTTGTCTTGCTATAATGCTGATGATGTCAGATGTAATGCTATCTTGATCCGGATACTCATCAAATCCATCCAGTATGACTACAACTGAGTTACTGTCTTGCAAAATATGTTCTATGTCGCTCTCCGACAGTCGTGAATCCTTGGGTAAGATAAACTGTTTTATTGCTTTATAAATTGATTCAACGCCCCCTAATTGTCTCAAACGAAGAAGAACTAGTATCTCCACATCTTTTAGAGGTGACGTGGATATGGAGTTACACCAGTCATAAGCAAACTGGAGAGTAACGGTAGATTTGCCGTATCCAGGTTCACCTTCTAATATACGTCTGGGTGATATAACTCCGGAGTCATCAAAAACATTTTGGTATGTGTCTAAACTGGTCCACTGGTCTTTGGCTCCTCCTCTTGAATCCAAGTATGTAATACCTCCCTCTACAAAGACCTTATCTACGCAAAAAAGTTTATCTTTAATATACGGGATTGGCTGCACTGCGTCGTAGAGGTCTTTGTACTTTTCTTGGAGTTGTTTCAGAAATTTTTGCTTTAGAAGTGTTTGCTTGTCTATAGTATGAAATACAAAAGAACTCGTTAGGAAACTTTTTGCATTCAAAGGCATATCATATATACATTTAACTGAACTGTAAATAAATTGATTGAAATATTATTAAATTGATGCAAAATCTAATGTTGTTTAAGGTGTTTAGACACTGGTTACCTGTAATAGTAGAGATCTGGTTTTGTACAGCAAGTATACGAAGGAAAAGAAATTCAACTTTCAGTCGTTTGCATTCTTAGTTTAAAGGTATGTGGATATGTGAACAAAAAAGTTGTCTTATTCAACAATGTTATATTTAGATCCCCGAATGAAAAATCCGTCGATGCTATACCAATATCTTTTTCCGTTCTCAAGTTATACCAGCTTAATATTTGACCATTTCTGCTATTGCTGATTAGCTTCTGTTACTCCTTTATTTTATTATCTATTAACTACTTACCACTCAGTTTGTAGTTAAAGACGTTTTTAACTCTAACATTACAAAATAAATTTAAGGCAAGAAGTAATTCTTTATGGATTTAACAATTCAGTAATAAAAGTATGGTCACATGATTGAAAGAACCACTCATAAATGAGGATGACGTGGTACACAAATAATGACTAATTCTAAACGGGGTAAACGCATCCTCCCTTGTGGATATTTTTGAAGTACTGCTAATAATCCCTTACAGGTATGCTTACATTTCAACTCTCCCTGGAATGAAAGTTGGATAATCAAGGGATAAACAGCACCTATCTCATGGGTCTCTCTCTCTCTCTGCACGCAGGCGCGGATCCAAGGGGGGGGGGGGGCTTTCTCGGGCTCAGCCCCCTTTTTTCGTCACATCAACAATGACAAATACGCGAAAATTAGTATAACTTTTTTATAGGAGAATATTCAAGGGGGCTTTCAGCCCCCCCCCCCCCCCTTATCGAAATGTCTGGATCCGCGCTTGACACGTCACAAATTTTCATAAGCAGCTCATGTTTATTCCTGATGTAATTGCAAAACAATAATTATCTTGTAAAATGGTCAATATTAGATGGATTTTGACACGATTTTCAGCTTCATTGAACGTTTTTACTGTTTTTACGTAAATAAGGCAGTTGTCCAATGACCTTAAAAAAATACTGCCAACTAAAATTAAGAAGAATATTTTGTCTTGCTGTTGCAGTAAACTCATTAAAGCCATCAAATATAAACTTATATCACCTCTATAGGTGATATGATTGGGCATGCATTGCTTGCAAAATATTAAACCATTGATAAAGTGCATATATTGTTTACTGCCACAGTGAAGAATTTATCCCATACGTTTTGGTACATTACCTGGGGGTACTTCAGCTTCGTGCTGATTTTTCCCAAGTATCGAGGTCATCTGAGGGTGAAATAGTTACGTGAATATTCGCTCAATACGTTTCACTTTATACACTACATTGAATTGTATTGCTAATGCGAAAAGAGGTAAGAAATGTAATACATTTTTAGAACATGTGAATATTAAAATGGCAAAATACAACTTTATATGTTTTATGAAAACCTGCGAGTATGATATTAGCCGTAGTTGAAAGATTCCAATTAAGTCTTGCTGATTAACAGGGTCAAAGACAGAGAAAAGGGTAACAAAACCTTTGTTTTAACGAATAATCATCTGTTTCTTTGAACCATTAACATACAATGAGGGCTATAGTTTATGAAATAAGTTTTACCTCCTCGACATTGGCGACTTCCTTGGTTTTTGAATTATGCTTGCCTGGTTGGAGTGAAACATAAAATAAATTTACAAAATTTGTTTTGTTTGAACAATTTACCAGTACAAGTAATAGAATGGGTCGTATACATGGGTTCTCATAATTTTAAGGATGCACAAAATAATCACCATTTTGTTGAGACAAAAGTAGACTGCATGTGACCAGGAAAAACAATGGATGACATCATTTTACTCTTTGACGATATAGGGCTTCCTAAGAGCAATGGGCAATTGGTGAAACAATATTATTTACTTTCCACATGATGAAGTTGTGTACACAGTCACAAATAAATTTTTGCAATGGTTTTAAATATTATCTGCTCTTGAGGTTTATATCATATTAGGTCATTTACCTTATTGAAAAAGGTTGTACCCCCACCCCAACCGGGTCTAATGGAACAGGTGTTTATACGACACAACATCAAAAGAAACAAAAAAATGAAATTTTTTTAGTTGCTATGCAGTATTATGACCTTATGTTTGTGGAATTTGGAAAATTGTACTTACGAACGTATAGAGTGAAACCTGTTCCAATCACAAGTATTACGCATGAAGCAACTATCACTGGAATAACCCATAGCAAACTGATGGATGTCTTGTCCGTCGGATGAATGTTTCCTTTAAGGAAGAAAATTTGAATTTGCAGAAGTTAAATAATTACCACTAGCTTATGTGTTCTTTAAGTAACAAGAATAGTAAGGATAATACTCTATTTTTACCAAAGCCATCACTTTTTACCCACCAAAATTTTGTTCATAAAAAGTGCATCTTATTTAGTATGCAAACTTTCTGTTTTGAGAAACAATTCTACAACTTCTTTACAAAGTGTTACAAAGGTTAAACAAATTACGTGAACGGCATAGCATTACTTCAGTACCACGTAATTGAAACGTCTGTAACTGAAGTGAACGTAAAAGTAAAAAGGGTAAACAAAGAAACCTTTTCTATTAACTACCAAAGCAGCTTGTTTTACAAAGCTCAAAGGATTATGTTTTCTCTCCTGTGCCTAACTACTCATTTCTCTTAGTACAAAAAGAATTTTTCAACATTGAGGGCTTGAACTAGTTTGATTGAAATTGAAAATAAATATGAATGATGTAACAAGCCTTTTCGTTTTCCTTTTGTAGGAGGCGGCTCATATTCTGCACGTGTATTAATTTAAAAGAAATCTTTGTTTTAAAGAAAGGTATGACTGCTGAACACTCATTTTGTAAGCAATTAAATATGAACCACCAGCTGAAGTTATGGAGAAAAATAAAGTAGAGCAGCAATTTCTTTTACATAGGCCAACCTTTCACAAAAAGTAAATCCATTTTCATTGTCAAATCAAGCAAGTCTTCCTGTGAAGCTACAACTTCACATTCGAGAGTTAATCTGTCATGTGACCTATCTCTCACACGATATTCTGAGACCAGGGCCAAATTAAATGTCTCGCCTTCTCTTGTGATCTCTAGCTGAGGATTTGTGAAAGAAATCAAAGTTGAATCATCGTCATTAAATGTTTTCCATCGAAGCTGAACCTGAGGATAGATCCCGTCCACTGTACACTTCAGAATTCCTTTATTTTGGGCCTCTAGAATACAGTACTGTTGGTGATTACATCCATCGATTTGAGGATATGCTGGAACTGAAAAACAGGTTAAAAAGGAACGTTTTAGCTAGAAATCACCGCTGCACTCTTTTCCCCGCAACTCTAAGATGATTCCTTTCACGTAGCCATGTTATAAAGGAAAAGACAAGCACCAAAATTTGCTTTAATGGAAATTTTTTCAACTTTTTCTAATTAAATTACAGAAATTTTCTTGTGTTGTTACATAAGAACGTGAAAGAGATGGACACAATGCTTTCGTGTTAATTTTACTTACTTACCAATCATAGTTACGTTGTATACAGCCACCCCATTTGTTCGTCCATCTCCAGAGATACACATGTACTTTCCTTCATGTTTAACTTTGGAAGAATATATTACCAAAGAAGAATTGTCTCCAAGAACTACATCATCGGCCAGTATTTGTGTGAATTCCCCACCAATGAATACCGAATGCAACAGAATTTCATGTTCCTCATAATTAGGTGGATTGGATTTCTTCCAAACAAAATACCCTATGTTCTGATTTGAACAACTCAATTTTAATGTTGTATCACGTTTGATATATATAGATTCTGCTTTCACATGGCTAATGTCCTTGTTGCTATTTTCTACCAAAACCGTTGAGTAATTATGTTTTAGTAAACCTGGTGAACTGGATGCTGTACAAACGAGGAGCACAAGGAGAGGTGAGTAGAGGAAAACATTACTTGTGGTAACGACTGTGGTGTACCCCAACCCTTCAGGCATGGTCATCGTATCGTTAGTAATAATTCTGTCACCGTCTACACTTCTAGCAATGAAAGACAATGTAACATTCGGTCGGGCACGGCGTACAGTACATTGCATAGCAGTTCCATCACTTTCAGTGTAGCAGTTGTGACTGTCATTGCATTTATCAATAACGGGAAAAGTTACGTGAGGTTTAACTGTAAAGTAGTATAAGAAGAAATGGGATTATTAGCTCACACAAAATGTCTTTCATAAATATATGAGGTATTACTTTAAATCAGAGTACTTAAAACAAGCAAAGCGAATCAGCAGTCCCCCTTCCGTCGGATAAGGCTAAACCCCACTGAAGAAATTTTCAAGTACTGGTGAAGTATGTTATCACCGACAAAGAGCAGTCACCCCACGAATTTCATTACTCTACACTTTACAGAAGGAAGATTCTTCAATAAATCCCAAATTTGTCAAATTGTCCTCAATAACAATCTCAAATTTTCTGTTAGAGAAGCCCCATATATTAAAGCGTCTTTCGCGCCCATAAGTTTCTTTTCGCCAACTTTAGTCAACCCATAGCCTATGTCGGGGCGTCGGGTTCCTGAGCACCCGTCGGGGAGTTTGCTTCCTGTATGAAAAATTGCTGAAGTCACCCGTTTTACTACAAAAAGCCTTCTTTGAGTTCATATAATTCTCTTAAAAAGGTGTAAGTGAGAGTGCCAACAAAGCTACGTCAAGTAATTAGAAAAATTGAGGTACTACACGAGGCAAACGTGGAGCACGAGTATACCAATCCACCTATATGGATAGATAGCCAGGTTAATGTGGTCAGATAATTTTGTGATATGTGTCACACAACATTACAACGACATCGAATGTGTAATTAGAATACAGACTCAACCCTCTTGTTTCGGGTTAGACTCAAACGACATGCATTTCAATATCACCAGATCACGCTGCACATTGAACATAAATTGCTAAGTTTTGCAATGTATTCTTTCATTAAGTGCTAGTGTTATTATTCTTACCTGTAACAACGATCTGAATATCGGTAACAAGAAAACGTTCCTCCTTTGAACGTGTGTATGCTACCGTGAAAGTAGTGTCGTGCTTAAAGGTCACGTTCATTATGATGAGAGAACCGTTAGGGAAAATATCAAACTCCCCTGAGTCGTATCCAGGCCCGGTCTTAGCAAAGCCTTGATACTGCAGTGTTGGTGTGTTATTTTCAAAGCCAGCGGCGGTGTACCACAGAACTGTAAAGTATTCTTCAGGAAGTAAACAGTTTATCATTCCCACCTGACTCATTTCCAGGTACTGTGGCGAGACGCAGATTCTTTGGGAAATTGTAGCTGTAATCAGGGAGAATTAAAAGGGATTTCTCAAAGCTCTCCACGGGGCTGTAGTGTTTGCCTTAATAAAAAGTGAGGGACCTTTGGCTAATTCAATTCAATTTATTTCTGCCATCATCAATCAACATCTCAAGAATGTCAGCACATATAAAGAACATAATAGGACTTATTTCAGAAATGGAGACAAGCAACTGAAAACTTAACGGTAATTAGTGATGGGTAGAGGAGCCAGAAATAAGCAGAACTTTGACTAATAAAATTACATACTAAAGAACTTCAGAACGTAAAGCTTGAAGTCAAGTATGAAGATGTAAATGTTACGTTATGTCTCACCTTCGGATTGCATCATGGTAGACAGAGTCGTAACAGTTAACAATAATGACCACTTCATGATGACTGTTATCTGTGTGGAACAAATTATATTTATATTTATATTTATTTATATATATATATATATATATATATATATATATATATATATATATATATATATATATGGGTCGATAAAGGTTGTAAAAAGTGCTAAAAGTTTGTGGAAAATTCCACGACGTTTCGAGTATAGACTCTGTATCAGGTGGCAAAGAAATGCAACTGAACAACAAAGAAGTAGAAATAGGGAAGAAACACATTGAAGAAAGGCACGAACAAACCGGTCGCACAGAACGAACACGGTGTAAAAAAGCGAAAGAAGGCTGAAAAAAACTGGTAAAAAGTAATGAAAAGGGGAGCAGGTTAAAAAAGGTCCATTCTAATGTTAAGACCGTGTGGAGAGAGGATCCCGAGTTTCATGGTGAGCCAGTTTTCGAGGGTCTGACGATCACGGTCAGAACCTCTGCACATTAAGGCTGCGGTAACGGCCAAGTCTTTAACTGAGCACGGTGATGGGGGGTTGAAATGTGTGGCGACCGGATAACCGGATATATATATATATATATATATATATATATATATAAATATTACTGTGAATATAAAGTCTCATAAGAGAGGATATTGGGGCATTTTATAGACGTATAAGTTGAAGGAGTTCCGCGGTATTTAGAGAATTTATTTACAACTTTCCTTTAACAAGGGTATCTCGATCAGTCCCAAAGGACTATTCTTCAGTGGACCAGCGGTAAAAAGTAAACACAATAGATATAAATTCGTAGGTAATATATGAGATGAATAGACGAACACATTAAGGAAGTAAGAAGAATTGATTCGGCACACCAAAGGGTCCAGTAACATCAAAGTACGGCGACGAAAACAGGTTAACCATAGTAGTTATCAGAAAACTATGCAAATGTTAAACAAAGTGAATACGTGACATAAGCAGATGCACGAAGAAAGAATTAACAGACCAAAATAAAACCAACTAGAACAAAACTATACAGGAACTCCATAGTAGGAGTAAGACATTGCGAACATATAAAATATGTTCATATGAAATCAGTTTAAAAGGCAAGGTAAAGGCATTGTGTATGGTCTTTATAAAACTATATTTGCAAGTGAAGACTGCGAATTTTCCCAGGTTGACAACTAGAGTGTACAGCAGCAAATTATATCCCCTGAAGTTGTTGACCTTTTTTTCTCACTTTGACATATTGAAAGAATAATACAAGACAAGTTTTAGATTTGATTTTAAATTTAACCGTTGATCAGAACAGCAAAAACAAAAAAAAAAAAAAATTAAAGCGCGACTTCACATAAAAGTGATAAAAACAGACCGAATTCTTTATTCGCAGACGCTGAGTCAGTAGTTGTTTGTGCAGGACAATTTTAGAGGAGATTACTTTCTTCTGTAGTTTTACGTCGGTTAATGCTGGGCAGTGATTGCGTCTGTTCATCAAATACCTCAAACAAGAACTGCTTCGTTATCGTCTACAAGTCGTATTGTGGTCTCCGCAAAGACTACGAAAGTATTATGGCCAATCTTATCCCCAGGAAAACCGTTTTTTTGAAACATTTTGGGGTTATTCGAACATACTCAGTGCTGATAATTATTACTGTTATACTTTTTAAAATCTTTAGACCAGTAATGTTATTATCAATCGAGAAACCTTACAATGCTGTTAAATCTATTCAGAACTATTACCGTGTCCTGATCCATGATTCTGTGCTACTATCATGCACTGGTTCGGAAGTGGTGGGTGACACATGGAAGCACGGTAAAGAAATATTAAACTTTCGTGGCTTCATTATCCATAAGCATCTACAAGGTAATGTGGTTGTGTTTGAAAACTATTCCCTATATATAGCGACGGTGTCATTTGCTCAAGGAGGGATGTATTCTTGCCTGGAAAACAATAACACATTGGTGGAACACTACCTGGAAATAGATGGTTTGTATAATTAATGTACTGTCATTATTTTGAAATTAAACAGTCATGCCATGTGTAAAAGGGTAACGCTAACATAAAGATGCTGCCATTTCATATATAGTTTTACGTATGTACCACGCTACAAGTTGATACCGTTTTCGGAAGTAGTTTAAAAGTTTTTGTTTCACAATTTCCTTACTTTTGGAATATGCACTCGCAATATGAAAAATGTACGATTACCAATTTGACAGAAGTCGATGGAAATCTAGGGTAACTTTGTCCGATGAAAAGTGACTGAAAATTGGAGTAAGTTAAAATGTAGTATACCTTAACCTCAGTATCTTTGAGCAGTTTTTTTTTTTTTGTTCATAATTAATTTGTATTTCCATTGTCTTCAAAGTAGTCTTATCGAATATATTAAATACTTTCAGACAGAAAATATGAAATACTTGACAAAAGCAGAGATGACACTGATAATACGGTGATTTTTTTGCGTTTATTCTGAGAAAGACTTCCGATAGTTTTGTATGGATGTGGTGCTGCTCGATTATTCTATGTTTATTTTCAAAGTTTGAATGTAAGCACATGACTGTTTAAGGAAATGGTATCATGTTTACATAAAATTTCTTATTGAACTCATTATATTGTTCGGACACCAATTTGGTGTAGACAGTCTGGAAAGCAGTCACGTTTTATCTCCGTCTTCTAATTATGAAATCTGAAAATTGAAGACCCATGTGACACTGGCAAATATTTACTTTTGTCAAAATTGAAATGAAGGGTGATTTTAAATATTATTTTACTTTTACTTATACCGAATGCTAATAAAGTACTTCAAATAGCTAGAAACATAATTAATATTCTTGTTAATATATTTTAAGGAAATTATCTAGTTGAACCAAATCATAAAAGCAAATAGTAGAAACATGTTACTCTGATCGAAATAAACATACAACTATTTTTCAAAATTACAAGGAATATCAAATTGCATTAGCTTATGTAAACAATCCCGAGTAAGACCACATCAGTAATGCAGTGGCGTAGGTAGACTTTTTCCCGGGGGGGGGGGGGGGGCAAGCACCTAAATTTTCCGATTTTTTTAAAGACTGCATAAGGGTACATTCTGCATTCTGAAATGTAGGTTACAAACATACGGCTTACTGCACATGTAACACATACCAGACACATAAGTATTCTTCACTGATAGTGTTCTTTTGCATCTGAATCGTGAAATTGCAAAGCGCGCGAAAATTTTGGTAGGCTTACACAAAAAAAAAAACATATGTAATCATTAAGTACAAAAACAGAAAAAAGAAGAAAATTGTAAGGGTTGTAGACGGTATCGGGGATAACATACACTGTAGGCCTATCATACAAGGCTGTAAACGTTTAGTGAATGGTGAGATTCACTGGGAGACTACTGACGCGGAGCGCGACCATCAGTTCGCGCGGAGCGTCCCGCCAGGGGGACTTTTTGCCGGAAATATCCTAGATTGCAGGAAATGCCCAGAATTGTCAGTTTTCTGATGTTTCGTGTTCCTGGAAAATTTTAAGGAAACATTTTGTTTACGTTTAAAATAGGCCTTCGAAAAACTGGAAATTCTGAGGCCTACCGGCATGTATAACTGTATAGTGCACTACTGTCAGCTTACTGCAGACTATGATCAGCTGGACGAGAAGGAACTCAGGTCGTGTGATAACTGGCGTTCTACTGACACCGGAAGAATCGTTTGAGTTGTAAGTGGAATTTTTTTACACCATACTGAGACATTGCGTAAGGAACTGATGCTTCATCGTGAGGGCGTGGGATTGCGTGACCCACACGCTGAATGCGTGAGAGGTGACAGCCCTGTGTTACAGTATAGAACCACCTGGACTACCCGATGCATAGGCGTAGGAGCCCAAGTTGATTTGGGGGGGGGGGGGCTGGAACGACTTTCCCGAAAAATATAACCCAAATTTCCGCGCGCTCCACGCACGTTCGACATGTTAATGTACATATCATATGGGTATTCATCGTTTATCACACCGCATGCCAGTAACATACAATAATTTGCCTTGTTTCTACATTCTTTATTGGTTTTAATTTTGGCGGAAGTCGTTGATCGCCGGCCTGGGGGAGGGGTCTCCCCTTTGAAAATTTTTGAAAAACTAGGTGTCCTTACATGCAATCTGGTGCCACATATGCCACCTTTGAAGTAAAATTTGTGTTAAAACATTTACGTATTTTAGGTACTAACAAAAAAAATGGCATTACCCCCTCCTCTTTGAAAATTTTTGAAAAATTAGGTGTCCGTACACGCAATCTGGTGCCACGAATGCTACCTTTGAAGTAAAATTTATGTTAAAAAATTGCGTATTTTAGGTAGAAAAAAATTAGCAACAGTGAGGGTGGGGCATGGCGATATGGCCCCTCAAATACACCACTGATAATCATAATATAGGCCTAAGTTTAACCATTAAAAACACACTGATGAATTAATACGAAATATGTAGGTGCTGGTGCAATTCAAATCAGAACTTTATATTAATTACCAAGGAAGTTTTTAAATTGTTAATACCCTTTAGCTACATCATTGCATTATTTTTCTTTCAGTAGGTGCCCGAAAAATTCTCAGCATTTTGCCCGGATTTTCACAAAAATTTTTGGTTGGGGGGCTGCAGTCCTCAACCCCCGCCTCCTACGCCTATGACCCGATGAAACAGCCAAACTTTGCTCCGTGAGTCGCTCACTAACTGATCATACAGCATGACACACTTACGAGAACAGCAACTAGGCTTTGCGATATGGGATGAGATTTACGACGTCTACATAAACGGTGTACACTGCCTACATGTTACTTGGTAAGGTGGGCAGTACATGTTCTATGTAGCTATGTGCGATGGAACTAATGAAGAAACTGGAGTGAGTATACAGCGGGCGTAGCGGGCCGAAAATTTTGGGTTCATATTAGAGAAATTGTCGTTTTGAGAGCAAAATACAGGTAAACTGTCGAGTCGCTGCCAGGGACTGCATACTTTATCGTAAATTTCCGAATTTTTCATTTTTTTTTGATCGGGGGGCCATCGCCCCCCTGCCCCCTGTAGCTTCGCCACTGCAGTAATGTTCCTAATTATTGGCACAGCTTAGAAGGTAGAGATCATGTTTGAACTACTTGTACCATATTTTATTCCTATGAAACTGTTTATAAATAATGGAAAGCCCTCATTAAATCTTTTTTAGATGCAGACACATGTAGGGCAAAAATTTTTACGAGACATTTCTCACTTTTCTACCAAAATTGTATATGTAACTTTTCGTTCGCTTTTTAAACTGTTTTGAAGACCTACTCGCGTACTTATTTTCATCATTTCATTTAGTTAATCAATAAGTCAAATCTTTTGATAATGGTCAATATATTCTTTTCAAATGCTTCTGATAGTCTACCTTGTTATAAACAAACACTAGAAATATTAGTACAAGCTGCTTGCAATAACCAGACATAGGAAAACTGAAGAACAAATATTCAAAAGAAAGATAAGTTCACACGAGTACCTGAAATCGTTTCCGAAAACCATTTGCAGGAATCAATTTATCTTTTTACAGTTTTAATTGTTATTCAGCTCTCTTCACACTGGTAGAATCTTAAAACTTTCAAAAAGGTTTTGTTCTAACTATAGAGAGTGCCGCTTATTATCTCATCCCCACATACGTAGTATGTGGGGGATGAGATATTGTGCTTCGTTTACCATTGAAAAGTGCACACGTTTCCCCCTGCCAGTCGCCATAGCAACCATAACCATGGAAATGCATGGTAGGGAAATTTGGGGCTTTATGACCGCTACTCAAGGGTGGGGCAAAATGGAGTGGTGAAGGTCCTGTTTCCTGGTCATGTGACCAAATATGCCTAAAATTTGGGTCAAAGGCTCTGATGGTCAAATGACATTCACAAGGTCAAAAGTGTGTCGCGAACTCCTCCTAAACTAAGAACAAGATTTAGCCCAAACTTGGTGGGCGGGTGCATAGTCCTTGGAACTTGTGCCTGACATACCCTCAGCATGATAGGTCAAAGGTCAAAGGTCAACCATCAAAAAAGGTCAAAATAAGCAATTTTCCAAATCTGGCTATAAAACCTGAATGCAACAGTAAATGGCCCGGATTTCTTGACATAGCTTTCGTATTGAAGCGCTCTTCGCACAACTTGACACTTGCTCTTCTGAGGTCAAAGGTCACGAGGTCAGAAGGTCAAACGACAATTTTGGGGTCAAAAGTGTGACGCGCACTCACTTAAAACTGAAGGTACTAATGACCCCAAACTTGGTGAGGGGGTGCATGGCCCCTAGAATTTGTGCCTCCAATATCATCAGCATGATAGGTCAAAGGTCAGAGGTCAAAGGTCACGATAGGTCAAAATGAGCAAATTTTTAAATCTGGCTGTAAAAGCTGAACGAAACATTTAACGATCCTCATTTCTTCACATAACCTTCTGATGGACACCTACTTTATGCAACTTTACACTTGACCTTCTGAGGTCAAAGGTCACGAGGTCAGAAGGTCAAACGACAATTTTGGGGTCAAAAGTGTGCCGTGCGCTCACTCAAAACTGAAGGTACTACCGACCCCAAACTTGGTGTGGGGGTGCACAGTCCTTGGAATTTGTGCCTCCAGTACCCTCAGCATGATAGGTCAAAGGTCAGAGGTCAACGGTCAAGATGTTCAAAAGAACAATTTTTTTTTTTTAAATTTGGCAGTAAACACTGAAAGAAAAGGTAAATGATCCGTTACATTGATCACTGTCTTTTCCTGACACTCAAAATTCAGTTTTCACCTGCGGTTTAACAAACCCCACCATAAAAGCCACACAATGACATGATCAGATGCACACTTATCTAAGCTTCTCTTGCTCAAAACTTGACCACCTCTAGTCTAAGTAAAAACCCAGGCCTAGAGTGAACTGCGATCACGCGTGTCAAGCATGACTAGTTCTTGGCGCCATAAAAGTAAAACTATACGCGTGTCCCCACCGTAGTAAAAGTCCATGCGCGTCCCAGTATGAAGCATAACTAAGTACGCGCACGGTGGAACTGATGTTAGGCCTATAGGCCTAACTTAGGCCTAGGCTTAGGTTACGCTAAATTATTAATAGTACTGTAATAACGCTAAAAAGCTAGGTAGGCCCTAGGCCTAATAGGCTTAGTTGAAATACACACCTGGTTAAGAACTTTGACCAAGTTTGTGAGCACTGTGGCTCACCACGGAATTTTGGCTGTCTGTAACTCTGTTGCTTACCTTCTCTTGAAGAACTACATATATTCTTCATCTCTTGCATGGCAACAACGACGTACGTGTGCATCGCAGGGGCCAAGTTCAATTCACACACGCACACGCAATGCACGCACGCAAGTACAGTCGGTATGGTGTGAGAGTGACTGCGCTGCTTTAGTACACTGGATACAGTGTACATATACTGTAAGCAGCGCCAAGTTCCAAACAAATGACGTCACAAATAGACCGTGTGAATCATGCAGGCTACCTTTGATCTAGTCCGCAGTCTGCTGACCTAGTTCAGGGAGCAAAGTGTACGTGAGAACTAACTTTGATCTGGCCGCCTGGCAGACGTGTGTTGCTCTAGTCCGCAGTCTGCTGACCTAGTATGGGGATTCCCATACCGGGGGCCGGGCTCTATTTCATAAAAGTTAGAAATATTCCTATCTTGGACTTAGGAAGAATTCATTCCTATCTTCATGCTGAAGTTGTTCCTAGGTTTAGGAATGATCTTTGGTAGATTTAGAAATGTTCTTAATTGATCTGGCAGGAAATTCACAGATAAAAACAATGTCACTTTTGATTTATCCCTAAATATCCCAGCAATATACCCACTGTCAAAATTGGGCTACCGCACCATCAAAAATTTTGAATGGTCTCAATCTTTCTCAAATTCACATATACTCCTGGGTAATTGACCTCTATGGGTCATTTATATGTTTAAGAACCGTCATTTTAAGGATACTAGCACTCAGTCTCCAAAAAGAGACTAAAAATTTTGATTTATACAAACGATCCTGTTTTGTTTTTTAAAACATTCTAAATCTTGTTACTAGGACGTTCACACTATTGTACAGTATGCTGTATAGCACGCACTGCTGTTCAATTGTGACATAGTTCATAGCTATGGTAACAATCATGTACGCACATACAACAATCATTGCAGAAACGCAAGCAGACGATGTTACTCTCACAGTAATAGCGCGGGAAAAACTTTGTGTTGCAATAGCCTAGGCCTAGTTCAGGGAGCAAAGTGTACGTGAGAACTAGGCCTAGGTACCCTAGGCTAGTGTTGCTCCTGCACCCACATTGACTGTACTCCAGGGTCCGAGACACTTTTTTCAATTTCGGGTGCTATTTTCAAAAAAAAAAAATAGTCCCCCCCCTCCCATCCCCAATCCCATTTCGAGTGTTACTTTGGGATTTTCGGGTGCTATTTCCTATTCATTGATAAATGATATATGGCCCTAAATGCATTACTAAAGACAGCAATGCACTACTACCGTACTTCCCTCTCAATAGCATAAGGTGTCCCAGGTGTTGAAAGGAGGAATATTTTCAGGAATTTTTTGGTTAATTTAGAAGAATATTCTCTGTGAGAACCTATATATCATTGTAAAGATCAAAGATGGGGAATTTGAATGAACATTTCATTTTTGTAAACTAATCTCATTATGTATGCAAATATGCAAATTAGATGACGTAATACGCCTTTTTTTCTTTCCATAGAATACCCTCTAAAACACATACAGATCACTATTATTTTGTAATTTATGGTGCAGGAGATTGTTTGGCATCCTTTTCTCTTTCATTTGATACCAAATTTGAGGAAATTGGACCTAAAATGAGGAAGATATACCCACTTTTCTCTTGCTATACAGCCCACACAGTCCACACTGTACTACACACACTTGACCTATATGACCTTTACATACACAGTGCACAGTGAACAGTGGCGCAGTGCTCAGCGAAACGTAAACAACTTTGAATCTATAAATAGAGCTGCATGGGCTTTGTAAGGTAGCTCTAAATGGACATTTTAGTGAGTGAAAAAGTCAGAGGGGGTGTTGTGGCTTATAATTTTTGATATTGGGAGGGGATTTTTGGGTCAGAAATGCATGTTTTAGACCAAAATTGACGCATTTTTGAAAAATGCATTTGTCTGGATCTTTGAACCTCTCTAACTCACCCTACCCTTGCCATTTATTATTATATCTTGGTATTTTTTTATAAGGAATCTTATAACGGACATTTTGGTGTTTCAATGGAAAAGATCGGACTTTCCGTTGTTGAGTTATAATTTATCAGGTTAGGGTGGGTATTTTGGGACTGAAATTTAGATTTTGACCGATTTTTGAAAATTATACTTGAAATATCTCTAAATTCCCTATACCTGGCATCTAATCACCTCTCATGGTGTTTTTTTGGGTTCTAAGGTATTCAGAAAAAAAAAGTGAGTAGAGTGACCTTTTCCTAAGTGCCTGAACTCGAATTTTGAAAATATTGTGTCATATTTAGCAATTTTGGGCATTTTTGGGGCATTTTTTGAATGTAAACAACTATTTTTTGATGTTTTGTGAAAAATTTTCAAAAGTAACCCCCCCAAAAATGGTGGCATTCAATAGATCTATTTGTTGGCTTTAGTTTGGTGGTTAAATGAAGGCTGTAGGTTGTTGCATTGCTGAGAAATAATTTTTTAAAAGCAAACCCTCGATTTGAGTGACCCAGTCACTCAGCTAATGGGAAAGGGTTGTAAATTATTAAGTGCGGTAGAACATAGACCGGCCAGCCTGACATAGTAAAAAAAAGACGAGTGTGTTGGGACGTGGTTAGCTATTTCCATCATGGGCCGTTCATACACAACATACGTACAGTACGTAGTGCAATACTGCTATGCACACCTGATATTGGCTTGTAAGCAACCAAGTTAACTAACATCACAGCAGTTCCGAGTTCCACACAAATAACGTCACAAACACACTTCTGCTTCTGCTTCATACTGTGCAAACACCCGAGTCCAAAATCGGTTATCACGCACAGGTCAGTGTGGAAGGGGAGTTGCCTAGATTTTAGAGTGAGCCTTAGATACTAGATTTCGAAGATTAACGTTGGCTAGGCTAGATTTCAAAGAGCAAACATCAGGTGCTGCACGTATGTTTGGTGGAAGGAAATTCCATTCACGAGCGGTTCTTGAGTACATCGAGTATTGATAACATCTCTTACTAAAAGGAGGGGGAACAATTATGTGGGTGCCTTGATTATGTCAAGTGGTCCTACTATGGTTACTCTGCAACTGGATGGTGGGGGGGGGGGGAATGGAGTTATGAACCTCCTTATAGATAGCGATGAGACGAAGTCTGGTACAGCGCTCTTAAGTGGTTCCCATTTGAGATCTGTTAACATGTTGGTGACGCTATCCCCAGTGGCGTAGCTAGATATTTTTTTGGGGGGGGGGGGCAAATGCAAGTAATTTTCGACAGATAATTATCCTAAAGTAATGATACCATCACCTGGCGTGTAAAATTCTGGGGACCTTTTCTTTTTTTTTTTTTTGCTTTTCGGGCAATTTTGAGACTGACTTTTGATTTTCACGTTGACGTTTCGATGTGTAATTCTGCTTAAAAACATAAAAAGTGTTGTAAGTGTTTCAAGTGGATTGTTTTTATTTACTTCCGACAGAGACTAGAAATTTCCGACAGAGGCCTTCGGAGGCTTTTTGGAGGGCGACCGCCCCCTGCCCCCCCCCCTAGCTACGCCACTGGCTATCCCTGTAATCACAGTTGTTGAGAACAAAACGGGCTGCACGTCTTTGAACATTCTCGAGTGTTGTTACTTTTTGATGTAAGGATCCCATATAGCCCCACAATATTCCAGCTTTGAGCGGACTATAGCGTTTTGTAGGCAGTTTCCTTGACACCTTTGCTACAAGAGTGGAGATTTCTTTGTAGTAACCCGAGCATTTTATTTGCTTATATGACTGATATGAACCAGGGGTCAAACAGCAACTTCCTTCCCACTACCATGCACGAATGAGCAGGGAAGGGGCACTAACAGACTAACTCATGGACGTAGAAGCTGTACTCGATCCATTGAGGTGGGGACTGTGCACTGTTTCGGAATGTTGTCCTGGGAGAAGAACCCAAGGGTATGGGGTTCCATCTCCTTTAGAAAGTATTTTATGCACTTGGTGCAATATTTGATCAAATTTTAAGCAATAAGACTGCAATTTTTGACATTTTACAGGGCGTTTTTGTCCTGGAAATGAGGGGGAAGGAGCCCACCACATTTTTGACGGTGTAGGCGTTAGTCAACCAACCCCCACCCCTTCGCCTCTTATGCCTCTCACTAATTGCATCTTTGTACGTTTATCATGGATTCTACCACCTTTAGCCATCTGTTATTGAGAATCCTGCATTCTGATTGGTTAAACACTGACCTGCTTTTCCACAACATACGGTCAGTAAACCTGTACACTGATAAAAATGAAGTTTTCACACATTTTCGGTGGTAGAAGAGGAATAAACCACATTTGTCTGACTGTTATTGTCTCATAACCGTTTGGATTCCCAATTTGCAAAATAACGGACTCAGTTTCGCCTCGTCCGCCAAATGCGAGCTTTTAAACGCTTATTATGAGGGATTTCATGTGACGTCACACACAATGGATTCCCAGGCACTGAAGGGCAAAACGCACAAGCAGTAAGCAAATTTACAACTCACGCGCACGGCATAACCATTGATACTACTGTGACACAATGGATGCTTGCCCTTCAATACAAAAAGGACGCACGATCTTGGGAGAAAAATAAAGTCAAAGAAAATGAGAACGCCAAAAATGCAGGTTCTGACACGGGGGGGGGGGAGGTAGGGTGAGGCTCGGAAGTCTTCAGTGCCTCACCCCCCCAACAATAAACCTGGGTCCGACCCAGCATGCTTTGCCCACCCTGGCGCCGCCCCTGCACGTAAGAAATTAAACGCGCATATAAAAGTGCGTTACTCCGATAAAGATACCATACAAACTGACCAATGAATATAGACCTTATGCATATGATGTCACAATGGAGAAAGTGCTCCCTCTTTTGGAGGAAAATGGCGGAAAAGCGCGTATCATGGCAAGTTACACCAATAAATGCAGACAGCTGATTTGTCAACCAATCGTATACGCACGTAAGTCTACTACACGTGAGCCGAAATCCACCCCGTTCGTGCACATGTGCTTCGTTGTTTTCACCCACTGAGCTATATAACTGGAGGACGCACCTCAATGCGGAATACGCCTCGAAATTGAAGCCGACTTGGGCGGTCACGTGACGTAGGTTAGCTTACTCAAGTCGATTCCACTGTCCCAGAGACACGTATCTAGAAGTGAAAGTAATGTATCGCAGATTCATTGATGTACACGCTAAAGCAATCCGTTGTTACTATACTCATTAGGTCTCTAGTGTTTGTTGTAATTAATAGGGAATCTTTACACTATGATTGTGTGATCAAAAGATTGTTTTTCACAAACTTTTCTTGATTTTAGGAGTGGTCCTGCCTATTCGAAGGACAGAGCGTGTGACCACATTTCGAATACGTCGAGACTCGTTGACTTTGAAACATTCGCGATAGCACCGTCACTAAACAGTAGGCTGTCCATACATGTGCACAGATGTTCTGCACAACGCGTTGAAAGCGTCCTTTTGACACAAAAACACCAAGGCGCATGAAGGAAAGCTAACCCACGCGTGCACATGCACGCTTGCATTTTGGCCAATGATGTGCCTCGAATCCTCCTACACGGTACGCGTTTGGTGCTCTGTATGTTATACGACTATTGTGATGTAAGCCTTTTCATGAAGTTGCTGAGGCGGCGCAATGGTGTGTACGCTGACGCGTGATAGCGCGCAAGTTAGTGTACAAGAGGCAGAAGAGACGCTAAGGCCCGCCAGCGAGTTTTTTTTTCGTAGGATAGCGAGGGGAATTCTATTCATACGGACCAATCAGCTTCTTGGAAAGAGGTCACACCCCTAATTCCAAAATAGCAGCTTCCGACCCTTGTTTTGTAATTCTGACACCGGATTATGAAAGAACAGGCCAAATAACCCCCATCCATGTAACCCTAACCTTAATTCTAACCCTAACCATGATTTTGAAACAAATTTAAAATTTTTTGAAAAATCGATTTTCCCGTCGGTATCCTATGAAAAAAAAACTAGCGGCCCGCTACGGTGCGGTAGCATATACATGTACATCTTTGCATCAGCGCTAGATACGCGGTGGAATCGACTTAAGCAAACTAACCTACATCACGTGACCCTCCATGGTGGCTTAAAAAAAACCTTATTGTAGAATAATCCTTCCGAGCATATAGTTCAGTGTTTTCACCCAAAATGACGTCAGTGTGATGTCAATGCATAAGGTCTATAGAGGGGATTCACGGCGTCACGAGATCGCACGTCTCTATGGTTTTTGAAGGGCAAGATCGCGCGTCTCTAGAGGTTTTGAAGGGCACACGTCCCTTGTGTCACAGTAGTATCTAGGCCTATAGTTTTGCTGTGCGTGTGTGCTGTAAATACATTGCAATCAGAACCGGAAGCTGGCGGGTACCGTAAAGCCGCAGTCACACTACAACGAATTCGGATCGGATTCCGATCCGATTTTTGCGAGTTTTTATTAAAATCTTCTCCATCTCTGGTCAGAGAGAGACCAGAATTTGCCAACCAGTGTAAATATATGATTTGCATCAGAGGTCTATGAAAATAAAATGTTAACTGATTTTTTCGTGACGTCACACCGACAAACAGCTTTTATCGGACACACGTAGTCCGATAAAAGCTGTCTGTCGATGTGACGTCACGAAATAATTCGTATAAATTTAATTTTCGTAGTCCTGCGATAAAACTCATATAATTACACAGGTTGACAAATTTGGGGCTCTTTCCGACCCGAAATGGAGAAGATTTTAATAAAAACTCACAAAAATCGGATAGGAATCCGATCCGATTTTCCCAGTTTCCCCATAGTGTTCCCATTACAATAAAATTCCAGACTGCTACACCAGACTCGGAAGAAGCAAAAGGATGTATTGGGATGAGATCAGCAACTCCTTGATTGCCCTCTTGTTTTAAAACTGCAGAAAATGGCCTAATTTGACTTCAAAAGCGACAACATTCCAATCTTATTGCATCATTAAAATCGTCGATCTCACAATATTTATCCACAATCTAGCCAAGTAGGTGTACAAAATGACAAAATTCGATCAATTTTAACAAAGAGCAAAACGTGACAGACTTTTGCAGCCGAATACGATAGCAATATCTCAGATGAAAATTAAAGCTCCCCCCCATTAGATTGACGTAGACCCTAATCCCATGTGGTTCCCTCCCAACAACCCCTCAAAAGATCACAGAAACGCATAAAGGCCCAGACGAGAAAATGTTGCACCCGTCCGGCCTACATAGTGTCGAGTTGTTGGGTGTTTTACTATAGCACAGAGCAATCAAACAAAACTCTCACCACTTTTTACCGATTCCTCAATCTCTGGAACTGCATTATATTAGAAGCAAATGTCTTTAAAACGTTTTAAGTTTAGTAGCCTATTGCCACTTTTCTACAGAAAATGGATAAAGCTACATATACTGTCAGTTTATTAATTTTATTTGTCATCAAGTATTGCTATTAATCTAAGATAATGTTACAGCTAAATAGTACATTCAGTAAGGTGGTAAATGCAGTCATCTCTCAAGATAAGGTTTGGAGAAGTCTAGGTGAGGCGTTTCTCTCCCACAAAATAAGAAGATCAAGTAGAGAATAGATCTATTTTAAGTAAATAAGAGAACAAAACATATCCTATTAGGTACATAATTCCCTTATTCAAACTTGACCCATAGACCGGAAGCATAACCGTTTTGCCTTAATAAAAGGTATAGCGAAGTCATTCCAGGCTAGTGGAATGTAAAAATCAGAAGGAATTTCGCGAATGTAGTTTCTTGTGTACCCGATGCATATTGTAGTGTTAAAGATACGTCATCGTTTGTACAGTTTGAAATATGCAAAATGAACGGCCATGAATAAATCATTATATGAGTGGCATGTAAAAGTACCTAGATGGCGAATAATGTTCTATTTTTTGTTAATTTATAGTTAATTCATTGCTTTGCACTACTCTGTTTCTTTATTAACCATTTACAATCTCCCAGTCCCTTGGGGCCGGAAATGGGGGCATGGGGTACGTTCCCCAATCGATTTCCGAAAATTTTAAAGTAAGCCTCAAAAGATATTTAGGCTACAGATTTCTGTAGGGGGTAGGGTGAGGTGTGTTTCTGACTGTTGGATGAATCTAATTTAATCATTTGTTATCACAAGTTGTTCTCAAACTGTCAAAATTCTCCAGATTCTTCTCAAAGTACCAAACTTTTCGTGCACTATCGATACCTTCCCAAACATAATTGCATTATTTAATGGTAAGATTTCTACAATTAGGTTGATTGTTCATTGGCATGGGAGTCATTTCGGAGGGGCACAGCACTGCAAGGATGCAAAGTAGTGGAATTAAATGGAAGACATATTTTATGAATATTGATAGCCTATACCAATTAGACTAAACAGAAGACTCGCCCTCTAATTAGAGGATGCATTTTGTTAGGAATTTAAAGCATTTCAGTGAGAAGTCTGCAAGCAACTTTTGTTACACAAATGATTTTCAGTGCAAAATTTTGGCTCGCTTTGCGCGCATTTGTCACGGTACTTACTCCGTATCTTATAACCATTATTGAGACAATCATACATTATTTTAACCAAAACACTTTTCTGACAACACATCGCCGACCTCTGTAGGGACCCCGCATCAACAGAGAATCTTGGAGCAGTATAGTTAGTTAGATGAGGTTTAACGTCCCAGTTTCTAACCAATTGGTTCAAATCGAGACGACCACGGCCTTTTTTCCAGTTGTGGCTCACTGGCTTGTTTTTCCTACTCCATTGCTTATGCTGAGCACCAAGCACAAAGGCAGTAGGTTCCATTTTTAAAGTCTTTGGTATGACACGGCCAGGATAATATCACAAGTAACATGTACGGTAATATTCGTAGCATTTTGTCGTTACATCGTTAAATATCCGTAAATAACGATGATTTCTAAACATGTTACTAATTAAAAGATTTTCTCAAGGATACTACTATTTTGCATCTAAGCCACCTTTTCCGAACAAGAATTTTTCAAGGGGAATAGCTGTCACCCCTCCACTAAGACAACGCACCTTTCCTTTACAGTCTACCATAAATAAGAATTCACTAATTTGCGAAAGTTTTCCAATATATGATCAGTTACAAAACTTGTCAAAGATAGTCAAATTTTGCGTCTAAACCATCTTAAATGAACAAAAATTTTTCTTAGACATGTCCTCCAGGACGTCACCTTCAAACTAGCACCCATGCAAATATGCACAACTTACACCAACCTTCTGGGTTCATCTGGGGTGGGTTTAAGGCATCATCTTCTGTAATGCCCCCCCCCCCCCTCACCAACATCTAGCGGCGCCACTGTCCCAGCCCATATTTTCAACATCAATGCGAAATGTAAGTCTAAGTCAACAAAATGAAATGTTGTATTATGAATTGTACACTTCATGTCACATTCCATAATTAGACAGCTAAGCCGTACATTTACGCAAAGGGGTACGATCCATGTAGTTGTACATAGGTCCTGTTATCGCAAGGTAATAAAGGCAAGGACATCCTAATCGCATAAGGTAAATGCACAATAATGAAACAACATGCTGAACAAGTGGAAAAGGATGTTTGCCTTACTTTTCGAAACGAAATTTATTGGAAGGAGGTGGGTGGGGGTGGGGGGGGGGGTTAATGGCAAAAAGTGACTTCCGGGCATGTCTTTAGACTAATAAGTTGTAATTGTAAGGTTTTTGTTAGGAGCGATTACTAAAAATAACTGCCTTATCCAGTTTATCACACAGCAGCCAGTAAACGTTTGGTACTTTGGTACATACCTTGCTCCACATGTATCAGCATTTGTAAAACAACCACAGATCAACCAGTGTGTTGTACATCGTTTCATTTCCTTCACACGGTACTAATTAGGCCAGATAACAGCGTAATGGCATTGATACAGGCTTTTATGCCCATGACATTGCACAATTTTCCACACAAATGTGGCACCGCTGGGATTTGTAAATATTTATACAATGTGCTTTAACCTTTAGTTATCGACTGTGTCTTAGAAAGCAAGATATATTATTCTGAAAAGAACCTTATATGTTTTTAATCACGTATTGTAGAGAGTATAGACTTTTATTGGTTCAATAGCTTTCAAAAAACCATATTTTACAAGAAAAACCACTGAGGACCACAATCAAAAAGATACGACTAGATCATTTACTTTATACATGGTAGGAGCACTCAAGATTGTTCCCGTTTCACTTTGAAAGTACACTCTAAAAGAACATCTAGTCAATTGGGGCACGAACCGGAATCTTGTCAAATATTTGACAAGATTTGTTTCAAAATTGACTAGAAATGGTTCAAAAATGAAACTATTCGTTTCATTTATGAGCCGAATCTAGTCAAAGATTTGACAAGATTACGGTTCGTGCCCCTATTGATTAGATTCTATTCAAATTTGAATAGGACATTTTTAGGGTGTAACACGTTATAGTTACAGTTAATTCCATAAAATTGTAACTCGTTACAGTTACTAGTTACAATGTTGAAAAAGTAACTAGTTACAGTTACTTTTGACTGAAAAGCAACTAGCTACATTTCAAAAGTAACTAGTTACTTCAAGGTACCTCGGTACCTGAAATGGAAGGGGGGGGGGCATATATAAGGTTAAATGGTAACAATGGGCACATGAGACGACCGACACCTCATTTGTGCCGGTTATCCTTAGGTGTTCCCCAAAGGAAGTCAATGATATACCAGCTGATCTTCACTGGGGATTCAGGCAGAGGCTCCTAACGCTCATCATGAAGCAGCGAATCATGGTACTGGGTTGGAACTTACGCAAACTGTTTCTTAGACGAATATTGTTGTAACCAAAACTTTTTCAGTTATGACAGTACCTCTTTGAGGGTGGAAATCTTGATACTCCCATCACAATTTAGAGAGGTCAGCGGCTATGAAAGGGGAGAGCGTTGTTTTAGCAGTAATTAAAGTTTTCACCCCTCAAGGGCATAAAGATGGTAATGCGATGCTCTATATTTGTTAACGGTAAATTTTAAAACCTCGCCGCTAAGGTTGGGCTAAGTGATATTTCCGCATAAATTTCAAGTTTCACATTGTGTCGATATAAAACAATGCATAGAAATAGTGAGGCTATGTAGTTTACACATGCAGACCATGTGCCCATAATTCACTTTCCCTTCACAATAAATAGGTGGAGCTTTAAGTCGGACACTCAGTCTCTCCTCTTTCAATTAGCTTTGTTAGGATACTTTTAACGCCATGTGACCATTTCAAATTCTGCTGTTTTTTATATTAACCTTACTATTATTCCAAGTGTAAGGAGTTACGGACATTGAAAAGAATATGATATAGCCTAAATTCATACGTTTGATTCATCAAATAAGGATACCATACATGTTAAATTGGATACATAAATGGATGCACGGTGTTTACCGACGCTTGTCACCGTATAATTTACTGGGCTCCAACGCACGAGTCCGGATTCAACTAGCTTAATGCCGGTCTCAAGAGCGTTTTTCTAGATTAGGAAGTTGCCCGGAAAAGAAGGTTCCGGAATCGAAATTTTTCCGGAATGTGATGTAACTGGACTTGTACTCGGAGTTCATTCCAGCCGAGTTCTCAAATATGAAAGTTGCATTCAAAGTGTTTAAAGTTCCATTAAAATTTGTGCACAATATACACATATAAAGTATCGTCACACGTGATCAACTAAATTACTGAGGAGGCCAGGCTATGGAAGTGATTGTAAACGATGATTTCATTGGTGGTGGACATGTACAATAGAATTAAAACGTTTGTAAGTTTAATATGCTATACATTGGCAAAAAGACTGGTCCCGGAATTGGTTCCATTGGAATCAGAGTTGGTAGAAACGAGGGTGCGTACCACGCTCGGAAAAGGGAATCTAGAATCGCAGTTAGCTCCGACTCGGATAGGGTGGATTCGGGTCCAGCCGTAACGTCTGAAAAGGCAATGATTAATCTTCAAAGTAAGCCTAGTATTTGAATGCCTATGGGCCAACCTGTTTCTCACCGTGCCATCTCCACTGTGTCCTCTAAAGGACAATATGAGTAAACTAAGGCCCAGCTGACTTCACTTAGTATATATAGTATACTAGGCTATATAAAGTCAGCAGGGCCTTAGTTTGCCAGAGGACCGTTCAGTATATTTCAAAGAATCACACAAAGATTTGTCTCATGGATAATAAGCATTGATCTGTCTAATAACTAATTTGACACAAAAATCAGATTTTAAACTTAGTTTAATCGACAATCAAGTGACCCTGCAAGTCTGCAGCACGTACATCTAATATCAACTTCGGATTCTAATCGTGAATAAAATTTGATGTTGGTGAGGACGACGTCGATAATAGAGATGAATGATATGAAATATATCGAAAATAATTTTACTACCAAAGTGTGATCAATTTGAAAATTTTCTGTTACTACTTCGAGTAACTTACAATTTGTGGTCATTTTGACTGTTTGTAAGGGGAAAGTAACGGGACCCAAATGTAACGCCGTTACAGTTACTTTTACACAGAATTGTAACTAGTTACTTGTTCCGTTACTGAAATGCAAATGTAACTCGTTACAGGGTTCCGTTACACAAAATGTAACTCGTTACAGTAACGGCGTTACTTGTAACTCGTTACTTCCCAACCATGGGAGCACTACTTATTAAAATATTGATTTTGGTAATTTCACCGCCTGTTGCAATGCAGCAGTTCTCTATTGTCCGTCCTTTTCTTAGTCCTTAATCTCTTTCTTATTTACAACTAGAAATCCATACCAGTAAGCGCACTTACTAGTTTTGAATCATTCTTATTTCAGTTCTCAGATGCGACTGAACATACAAAATCACGAACACGAAAAAAAAAACACGACAAAATCATTTATCTGGTCTAGAATATCAACAGCTTTTCAAAATTGGGGGAACGTGACCATGACTTTCAAGGGTTAATAGTGGAGACCGTGGAATGAAAGATACGTGCTTCACTTAAGGGCCCTGGACAAATTTGGCGGCAAGGTGATTTGCTTTGTACTCTGAGGCATTTTGCAATGATTTTAATCCATCAAATAAATGTTGCCAACATTATGGAGTTTGATTTCATTGAATCAATATAACTCATTTAATATATAATAGAAACTATGAAATTAAAGTGTGCCTACTATTTTTGCAAGGTTTCTGCAGAAAACTTTGAGGGGAAATCCCCTCCACTTCCGAGATTAGGAGAATATTTTATCTGGTTGTCCCGTCTTGTTGACGCCCATTAGCCGAGCCGTAATAGTAACATAATAATGCTTCGACCGGGCCAATCCTTTGCACACAAACGAGCTTTGGAAGTGTAGGGTTAAGAAACCTCTTGGCTGAATATTCAGTTGACGTATATGAACCCCTAGTTGACACATCAAGGAAAGAGAACAAGAGCAACAATGTTACCGCAGCTCAGCTTATCCTAGGTCATGGAAAAGTGTTCAGTCCATATTTCGGTTGAGTCTGTAACTCAAGTTCTACATAAGTACGTTAATAACAAAGAGGTAAATATATATGTAAGGAAACGAATATTATTGAACTCCTGAAGCACTGAAAGACTAAATGTGGTACACAAAATTATTGTTATGTACTGCACAAATGTTAATAAAGACTGGGCATCGTACCAGCATCGCAGCTATACTGGGGACGAAGCTGACTTGAATGACATTGACAGCAGTTGATCGGTAGCGTCACGTAAGTCGATCGCACGTGACTTTACTGCCCCGCCTTTTGATACCTTTGGTAGTTTCGATGAGGCTTCAACAGGACCGTAACCTGCGGGAGGTGGTGGTCACAATCCTAGCAGGCTGAGATTCCCAAGCCCTATATAATCAAAACTGAATTGTGAAATGTTTCTCGAAGGGATTTTGGAATGATGATTGAGAACGAATTTCCCCAAGCTGCCAACATTATAGTTGAAGTACGTCAGTCTCTCCCATACCACCGTACTTCTCGGCGTCCGTGTGAAGTAGATCTCTTTTGAAACGCGATGTTTACTTATTACGTAACCAGACATTTGAGTATTCTAGAATTGTGCACCAGAGCAAACAAAATAACAACAAAGAGCAGCGAACAAAGCTTTTGTTCAGCTAGTCACTATGAAAGAACTATTGGCAGCAGACCCGAATGGCGTAAGACGCTATGAGCCAATACGCGGCACACTAGAAGAAAACTGTTAAAACGTGTCTTCGGCTTCAAATACTGCACTGGTTGGGGGAATGTGTGCTAACCGGAATCACAGTCGACAACATTAAAATGCACGACCCTACAGTTGTTTTGCAAGGTCAGCATCGGGCGACTACATAAATAATCCCTTCGGAAAACCAAAAGGAAATCTGGAAATGCTCAAAACTTCAGTTCCTAATTTTCAAGGCCTAGGTTCAGAGCCAAGGAAATCGCTTACATAGTTTCTAGTTTCCAAGGAAATCGCATACATAGTTTCTAGTTTCCTTTTTCCAAAATCTTCCCACGGAGATCCTCGTATCCACCACCGCATAAGGGCACTTAAGCGAGCAGGGATCTGTTGCAACTCCCTGGTGTGTAACTCGCTCGGACGCATTAACCTTTCCTCTGATGAATGATGCACGCGACACAGCTGAAGCATAAAGTTATTATACATGTATTGCTCTCACGCAGTACGGTGCCCAACATGCTTAGGCTACGTAGCTTTGCCTATAATTACTTTTTGCTTAACGCTAAATTCTGTGTGCCCTTTAATCCCGTTTTCTCCTGTAAAATTATTTTACTGCATAGCATTTTTATGATTGGGATCTATCAGGTATAAATCGTTGGTCTGGACGATTTTTAGGCCGCCGGTGAATGTGTCGCAACAGGAGGCCTGGCCGTATATATAACTGCTCGTATAGGGAGGGGAAACATTCACGCGTAATAGCCGCAAAGGCTACCTCGCGTGGGCTTGAAATATCATCCCCCATGACTTCCCCTTACCAACTTCTGGTGAGGCTTTCTGCAACAAAGAATAAGCTTGAATGGTGCCCCCTGCAGTGTCGGCGCCTTTCTGTAACTGCACACTAATTCCTGCCTCCGAGACTGACATACATACGCCTTCAAGAATGCACGTTTTACTTTAGGAATCAAAATTGAATTGTGAAATGTTTCCCGAAGGGTTTGTGGAATGATACTTGAGAACGAATTTTCTCCCAAGCTGCCAACATTATAGTTGAAGTACGCCAGTCTCTCCTATACCACCGTACTTCTCGGCTTCCGTGTCACCGTGTGAAGTACTAGATCTCTTTTGAAACGCGATGTTTACTTATTGCGTAACAAGTCATTTGATTATTCTAGAATTGTGCACCAGAGCAACCAAAATAACAACTACTACGAAGTTCAAACCAATACATGACTTCCTGACAGGCGCAGCGAACAAAGCCTTTGTTCAGCTAGCTACTATGAAAGAACTATTGGCAGCAGACCCGAACGGCGTAAGACGCTATGAGCCAATACGCACACTAGAAGAAAACTGTGTTAAAACGTATTTTCGGCTTCAAATACTGTACTGGTTGGGGAATGTGTGCCGACCGGAATCACAGTCGACAACATTAAAATGCACGACTCAACAGTTGCTTTGCAAGGTCAGCATCGGGAGACTTTATAGGTATTCCCTTCGCGAAACCCGGCCAAAAATGTTTGAAATGTTAACACACTACCTTAAAGCTTAAACATGTAGTATTATGTTTTCAATTAAAACGCTATGTTCTTTTAAAAAGAGAGGGAGGGAGTTCTCTTCCCCTTAAACCCATTTCTCAGACAACATTCACCTTAACTCGAAGAAGTGACCCGGGCATCCCAGTTCACGAGTAGCTACCAAAATACACGCGATCCCCAACAATCACATAAACAAATTCGCTCATGTCCAGATTTCTCGACATTCATCATAAGGGTGCGGCCTAACGTTAGGCATCAAAATAAAACCTTTTCTAATCGGGCAATCATTTACAGGTCAGACAACCATTCACGGGTCGGAAAATCATTCACAGATCGGGCAATCAATAACCCATCACTGACAATCATTCACACAGGTCGGGCATTAATTGTACCGGCGAGCAATATCTGTCATTCATTAGAAGGACCCCGCTAGACATCAACGTTGTCGATATACTGCACTTTGCGGAAACGCTTCCACATGATTAAGCTCCTGTACATTTGTGTACAGTATACTTTTGCCTGTAGTTTCGTTGTACACAAAGAACTGTTTAAGGCCTCAAATGAAAACGACAACAACTGGGAGTCTCGACGTCCTGTAAATCTAAATGTAAATAGTATTCTTTTAAAGGTATATTTTTTACACAAAGTATTGTTTTGAGCCTTCAAATGGTAAAGAAAATAACTCGGAAATACAACTTTTGTTCAGCACTATTCTAACTTTCTATATGAAACGTTTCAGCACATTTATCGAGTGCACAATTGAACGAAAAGAAGGGAGTTTTACGTTTTCAGACCAAACGCTCTCGCGAGGTGAAATAACGAGTCATATTCATCGGAAATGGTTGCATCATATTTTCCTCACCTACAGGCCAGCCAAATTTCAGTCAAATCTATGAAGAAATAGCGAAATGCTACACATTTATACATGATGTCTAAAAGTGACAGACATTTGCCGCATACGATAGCTATATATAGCTCAGCTGAAACTTTCACCTGAGCTAAAAAGGAAGAGAGAGACCAGATAAAGATCTTCTCGGCATGTCAATTTTAAAAAGCAACCACACTTTCCCAACTGGTTGTTTGGTTAGTTTGGGGCATTAGTTTGTAAGGAACGTTGACATTTTTATCCTTTGTGTGTTGTTTCTCAATTATTTACTCTATTGTTTCATTTGCCCAACCGTTCTTCAACCACTGGCATCACAGGTTCGTAAAATTTTCATTTTGTACCATTGTCGAAGCACCAACAGTCTCTTTTACATCCGGCTTTTTCGAAAGTAAATCAAACCTGCTAAGGCCCAAGGGCTGCAATTCGAATTACGGAATGACTGTAAATTTGTGTATAGTATACCAGGGAGGTGATTAGACCACCTACTGTACTATAACGGTAGTTCCGTTAGGCTGTCAAATAGAAACTCCCTGGTTCAGTAATACAAACATAATGTAGTAATAATTTCCACTAATGTACTGTACTGTTCTTAGTTCGTATCTTTTGACCTTTTTGTACATGATTTAGAAGGCGTTTGTTATTGTCTGACGTAATGTGATAGAAATGATTTGATTCTTGGATTTCAAATCATGGGTGATGAAGGTGTGGTTTTGCATGCATAATTGTTTGGGTGAACAAATCTATTAGTTGTTACAGAAAGGTTAATTACTCGTTAAAGGGGAACTATAGTGGCCATTTGACCCTTTACATATGTGTAGTATACATATAAATACTACAGATAATCTCTACCTGGTGGACCTTACATGAAACCTTTATTAAGAATAATATATTTCAAATTTCCCTCGCTTGCTGGCATGTGCGCAGACATATTCGAAAGAAGACGACTAGATATCAGCTGATTGCTGACGTACAACGTGCACCTCACGATTTCCAGAGCAAAATGTTGCCAGCTCAAATAAATTTAAATAGCCCTTCTTAATTTTTCTGAGCGGTGGTTCAAAATTTCAAAATTATGTATTTTAAATCATAAAAAATATAGAAAGTATAACAAAAACTTCTGTGGGATTTGTATGCCCCACAGCTGAAAATACTAAATAGTTCTTGCCCATTTATGTTTCGTAGTATTGCAAGAGGATGCTATCAAGGAATACTCTGTTTCAGTGGTTCCATTTTCCGAGCCCATGATATCACGCTGAAGGGCTGTGTTCATGCGGTGTTTAGATAGTTCTTCATAAAGATTTCTATACGTAAATGATGATTATCTGTTTTTACTCTTATGTTACCATAAGAACATTAAGAGATTCAGCTCTTCGGTAGTAGTCATGAAAACTTAAGGAAACTCTGATCCATTGAGGGAAATTTTTGTCTAACTTATGGAAACACTATTCTCCTTAAAACACCTATACGTGTTCGCGAGGGCCTAGCATTCGTTCGAGACGAAAGTCTTGTGATATTTTCTGATTTAGTGCATATAATGAGGATTTTGCGTAGACACTGTGAAGTACTGTTACGGCTTGTGGTCGCGAGTCAAACCAATAACAGCGAAAGATCACAGAAGAACGAGATTAAAATTCAACAACTTAATGATTATTTACAATCTCCTTATCTTACTTAAATTTACAATAATTAATTAGACTTACTCACAATCCTTTATTTAATATTTGCCTGGTCTGGTCCAAGGGCTGGTAGTGCATGCACGTTGACGATGGCACAGTGGTAGACCTGCAGCGTGCTGTAGCGTAGGAGCTGGTTCCACGAGCGAATAACGACAAGGCTAGCGATGATGGATGATAACAATCTCAATACACAGCGTAGAAACGGCGTAAGGCAATTTGTCAGTGGCTGGCTTATGATATCTCAGCAGTATGATAGTCTGGTCTCGTTGATGTCTCTCGATGAAGTATTAGGGTATCTCTCCTCGATAATAGTTGTTGAACTGCCTTTTATATGCTAGGCTTTTATTCGAGAACTCTCCAGAATTTAACAGAAACTTCTAGTGTACACAGTCCAGTAATTACGAGAACGTTCCTTAATAGAAACTTCTAGAACACACAGTAGTTGTAATTGGGACATAACGTAAACAGTTCTCACTTCTAGACAGTTCTAGAAAGGCTGCGTTGAAGTTGGACGTCTCTGGAACTTTCCACTCGCTCGTCGATGGATTCAATCCGGTGTTCCTGACGGGTCGTCTTGTAACACTCCCCCCTTAGAAAAAGTTTGGGAACTCGTCTCGGACAAAAACTTAAGTTACATATTACAATGTATACACTTCACAGTAAATAACTACAGTATGTATATTTATAGTAGTCCCAATATTCAATGGAAGGTATAATCTAACATACATACAACTTTGGTATTTCCGCTAGGTGATGAGGATACATGAATGTAGTAACATCATCAATACACATTGTTGCCATAGTTAACACAAAATTTTCAAAACTTACAGTGATATCTTCAACATACTGCATCAACAATCAAATTCTTGACAAAGAGTCTGGTAACAACATTGTCTTTCCCTTTAATGTGTGCTTAATATCTACATTATATGATTGCAGAAATAAACTCCACCTCATCAATCTTTGATTCTTATTCTTTCCATCTTAAGATAAAAATGTCCAAGGGTTATGAATCAGTGTATCTACAGTGATAGGAAACTAGTAGTTCCCAAATAAACATCAAAGTGTTGAAGACCAAGTATTAAAGCTAAAGGCTCCTTTTCAATTGTTGAAATAATTTTTCCCCTGGTGTTTGTCAAATTTTCTTAGAATAATAACAAACAGGGTGATCAACACCATGCTCATCAGCTTGAAGCAAAACTGCTCCATGCCCATTGTCACTGGAATTACTGCCAACTTAAATTGCTTCTCAAAATCTGGAGCAATCAACACTGGTGTCAAAACTCATTATTGCCTTTTTCAGTAATTCAAATGCTGCTTGGCAATTATCTGTTCCATCAAACTTTTTATTTTTCTTCTTTAAACGATTTTGTCAGTGGTGCAGCCAATGTCAGAGAAATTCGGACCAAACGTCTGTAGTAACCAAGCCATGCCTAGGAAGCGCATGACGCTGCCTTTTATATCAGTTGGGGCAGGGAATTTGTCAATGCCCTCAACTTTGGCCCTTAATTGGTCTAACCTAGAACCTGAACCAACCACATGCCCTAAGTATATCACATGGGCCACAAGGAATCGTCACTTTTGACCAAATTGACAGTAAAATTAGCTTTGGCAAGCCTGTTCAAATAAGGCCTTAACATGTTGTAACATGTTTCAACCCCCGAGTTGCTGTACCACAATAGGTCATCAACATATACTTCACAATTTTCTAAAATTTGACGTAAGATTATTTACTAAGCGTTTTAAAAGGTCATCTGTGAGTTTTTCATACCAAATGGGCATGACCTTATACCTGACTAATACCCATCTGGCACTCACGAATGCCGAGATTTTCCGAGCCCTCTCAGTGAGTGGTATCTCACCAGTAACCCCTTTAGTAAGTCAAACTTTGACACACTACGTCAAGCTTTCCCAATCCTATCAATGCAATCATCGATAAGGGGTATCGGATAGGAATCCCCGTTCTTGTAGACTTCATTCACCTTTCGGTAATACAGTACAAAATCTGTACCCACCGTCTGGCTGTCCTCAGGGACCAATAAACAAGGGGAAGACCAATTCAGACTATACCAGGTTCTATAATGTCATGGTCCAACAGGTACCGAACCTCATCCCTGAAGATGTTTGTCGTTTTTCTAGGGTTTTCAATCGGATAAGGATGCTGACTTGATTGGCGCAGGGCATCTTCCCAACATCAACAATCAGGTTCAATCAAACTTGTCCTAGTAGGATCATCTGAGAACAAGCATGCATATTCATAGATTAATCCGATGTGCATTTCTGACTTTCTTTGTGATCCAGATGAACTTAATTTCTGGTCAAGAGTTTTTCAACACATCAGAATTTTGTAACTTAATACACATATCAGGAAACCTTATTAGCCTTTGATCTCAGCAATTACTGAGTTCATAATCAGCATTGATGAATACACACTTGTCACCTGTATTCATTAGTGTTGCTATTTACATCATGTACACTTTCGCATCCTAGAAACATGTCACAATCTTATCTTTCATAATTATTTCTTTCACTTCATATTATCTGACATTACTCTTTTAGATTTACGCTTGTCAGGTGTCAAATGGACGTAATCTCTGTGTCACTAGACCTTTCTCTCAATTGACATAAGTTCCTTGAAAGCGAGCTTGAAGTGGACTGACCAGAAACAGGTCAAACCAACTAGCACCTTATCACCAGGTTTAAACCTCTCTTTCACAGTGGTCTTGTCATACCACGCTTTCATTTTCTTCTTAGAGTGTCTCAGATTTTTTCCCTGAGTAAAACAAGTTCACATGCTCCATGAAGACGATCTTTAAAAAGCGGGATACATAAGCAAGTAGATGTACTGTCTTCCCTGGACTATGATAACCAACTTCTCCCTCTTCAAAAAATTTCAATGGTACACGAACTTTGTGTCCAACGGACAAGTTCAAATGGACTTGAACCCAATGTGACTCTTGTATAGATTCCCTGGCAGCAAACACTTACAAATGGAATGCATTCATCCCCAACTCTCTAAGTATCATGACAATATTCTCACTTTTTAAACATATTTCTTTAATGTTTGGTGAAACCTTTCTAAAGCCCTTGGGCTTTCAGGATGATAAGCCGAAAGGACTTAATTTGGTCTATGCACTAACTCATTTACAACATATGCTGGAAATACAGTTTGACAGACATGAAATACCCCTTGATCTGATTGGATATCTTTTGGGTAACCCAAAACAAATGTGAAAAATTTAAGTAAAGCTTGTAAGACTGTTCCGAGCCTTAATAATTCACTCATAGGTATTGCCCTCCGGAAACCTTGTGTAGAAGCACACATGATGGTTACTATATACTGAGGCCCTGCCGACCGCCTAGGTAAGGAGGGCCTACACACCTTCAATGATGACTCTACTAAACACGGCTATTCAAAAGCCGGAATTGGGCTTAAGGGTGCAGACGGAATAGTCTGATTCGGCTTCCCAACCATTTGACCATGAGTTGAAGGGTCTTACAAAATTTGGCCACATCCACTTTTCAGTTTTTGGCCAATAAAAGGATGATTAGAATTCTGTGGTAATTTCTTATTGACTCTAGGTGCCCTGCAATGGCATTTCATGAAGCAAGACTAAGTTATTTCCCTTCTATAAAGAGTCCTAGGTACCGACACATTTGATGGTCAAATTCTTGCCACTCTTAATCTAATGGGTGCATCAGGCGTGGTCGCCATTTACGCATCAAAATATTGTTCTTAACATAAAAGCATACTGGGACGATCTTTAGATCATCCTACAGTGAGTGCCAACCAGCTATTTAATGGCTGAAGCTCTTCGGTCATGTTGTTGTTGGACTGAACAACTGTGTCTCTGTGGAGTGGGTCAGACATTTTTGATTTTTCCTGTTCTATACCCCCTCAACATGGTGGGGGGCCAGGAGACTCACCATACCTGACTATCATTAAAGATTCGTCATAAAAAGATTGGATGAGATCATTACCAAGAAATCTTAACTTTTATGAATATTTTTAACTAGACCTTTTTTCAGACTCTGACTTCCCTCCTTTGGGAGTGTTGTTCCATTTTTAGGAAATAATCCTCCAATTTTAGAGGGCGGATGATTAAGTTTTTATCACCCTTGATTTTCGGAAATCATACCCTAATTTTTAGAGAGTGGATGTTTAACATTATCATCCTTACATGATTTCCCTATCTTGTTCCCACTTTTGGGAACTTTATCCTCCCTTTTGGAGGGTGGATGTTTAAGATTATCATCCATAAGGCGAGCTTTTGGACAATAAGGGGCCCTAGTGACAGCACAGGCAGGGAATAAATTGTGGAAATTCCTTTTTCTAATTGCTCTGTGTTGTTTATAATCCCATGGGTTTATCTGTCAAAATTGCATTGGCTACTACCTTTCCACCAGCTAGGTCTTGCCTCAGCAAAAGGAGATACCCCCTTTACAGGTAGAGTAGGTCTGAACCCTACTATGAACCGACCCAGAAACTAAATCTGCCTTCAAATCATATTATTTTGTGGAGAGGGACACAGAAATAATCCGCCACTCAACCCCCTGAATTAGTACATTGGCCCTCGTGGAAGGTAGAGTCCGATAATTGGCAAAACTCCATCAAGATCAGCAACGACTGAGTTTGCGCCTGTATCACGCCAAAATTTAATTTTGGACGGGTTGGAAATGAGCTGAATTCCCAATCTAGGGAAATTAAACCCTCAGGAAACGAATGGAAGGTATCTTCCTTAATTTTTGTCGTTAGAAATTAGACGTAAAGTAACGACTACCTCAGAAGAGTTTCTCGTACATTGGCTAAGGCATTAGGAGCTGTTTCAGTTCTCCTTAATTTTGCCAACTTAAAGCAATTTGCCATTGTTGTGGCCTTTTTTTTGACAGAAAACAAAAACTTATGTCTTTAACAGGCAGCTTTGTTGAGCTGACCTGGTCGTTGCTTTTTTACGACCTTGAATCTTCTGGTTGTTTTTTTACCAGATATTTGTGGGAGGAGATAGAACCAGACTGAGATCCACTGTTACCTGTTAGTGCCACTATTATTGCCATATTTCTTATTTGGCCTCCTAAACTAAACGCCTTGTTTTGAGGTCTGACCCACTTTACTGAATTTATGAGGGTAAGTGCATACTGATCACGCGTGTATTTGCAAATTCACTCAACTTGTCCAGCCTTATCTTCCTCACGGTGAGTATTAATGTCATCATTCACACACCGGTTGAATTTCCTCGACCAGCATCATCACTGTCCTTAATAGCTGTCCCAAATGTGGAGGACATTCTTGGAAGCACACCCAATTCTATCGAAATGCCTTTTTCTTTTTGATAAGCAAAACTCTACGTATGTTGTGTGTATCCGCCTTACGATTACTTTCCTAAATTTTGGCGATAAGCTCGCGGCCACTAATTCATAGGCTTGTAATAATGGGCCTTTTTTAACCTTATCGAATCCATGCTGTCCTCTATTGGACAGAGCGGAATACACTTCTGAAGCCCTTGCCTGGTGAAATTAACTCTGGATGAGTTATGGACCATTTTATCTCTTGGCCATTTTAGTTTTGCTCACCACCAGCTTTTCGAAGTGGTTAAAGAATTTCTCCACATTATCCTCCGGAAATTTGGGGACAAATTTTACGTGCTTAGAAAATGTCGGAATACCCCAGTATCCAAGCCTACTTAGGGTCTGTAGCCTTTTTATGACGCCCTAAACTCTAGTTGCTTCATCCCTAAAATTCATGTTCTCTTGCCTCTTTTTTCCCTTTGCATTTGCATTTCTCCTTTCATCTTTTTCCTTTTGCCATTTGCATTTGCATTTCCTCTTTACTATTGTACCTTTTGCATTTCCTCTTTACCTCTCTTTCCCTTTCTATTTCCATTTCTTTTAATCTATATCTCCTTATTCATTTCTATTTCAAGCCCTTTTCAATTTCAAATTTGTTGTCAGTTTGGCACAGTGATGATAGCTGTTTTCCTATATACTGTACTAGGCAAGGATACTTCATCCACAAGATATTTCTAGAACATATCCTTTTAATCTCGTCTTTCCGCATTAAAGGCAGACAATCAATGCCATAATGTTTTGCGTGCCTTTACAATCTCAGACTTCCTTTACTGAATCTACGTCCTCGAATGAGGGACTATCCAGACGAAATTTATCTAAGTTGAATGGCATTTTGAAATTGTATCCAAACCCTCAACGACAAACAAATGAAGTAGTCTGAGCAACCCACAGTTCTTTACGATCTCGACCATCCTTAACAGTAAATTTCTCAGTGTTGATTTTCTAGATTTTCGTTGACGGATGTTAGGCCAACCCATTCGGTACGGCTTGTGGTCGCGAAGTCAAACCCAATAACAGCGAAAGATCACAGAAGAAAACGAGATTAAAATTCACACAACTTACTTGATTAAGTTACAATCATCCTTATCTTACTTAAATTTACAATAATTAATTAGACTTACTCAACAAATCCTTTTACTTAATATTTGCCTGCGTCCTGGGTCCCCATGGCTGGTAGTGCATGCACGTTTGAACGATTGCCACCAGTGGTAGACCTGCATCGTGCTGTAGCGTAAGGACGCTGGGTTCCACGAGCGAATAACGACAAGGCTTAGCGATGATGGATTGATAACAATCTCAACTACGACAGCAGTTACGAAACGGCCCGTAAGCAAATTTGTCATGTGGCTGGCTTGATGATATCTCAGCCAGTGTGATAGTCTGGTCTCGTGAGTTCTCTCGATTAAGTATTAGGGTATCTCTCCTCGATAATAGTTGTTGAACTGCCTTTTATATGCTAGGCTTTTATTCGAGAACTCTCCAGGAATTTAAACAGAACACTTCTAGTTGTACACCACACAGTCCAGTAATTACGAGGGAACGTTCCTTAATGAGAAACTTCTTAGAACACACAGTAGTTGTAATTGGACATAACGTAAACAGTTCTCCTCCTTCTAGACAGTTCTAGAAAGGCTGCGTGAAAGTGGACGTCCCTCTGCGAACTTTCCACTCGCTCGTCGATGTGATTCAATCCGGTGTTCCTGACGGTCGTCCTTGTAAACAGTAACGATATCGACTATTGCCATATTTCGGTTGGGTACTGGCCTCATTGCTTTCAGCAGCACACCTTGAAATCGTCTAGTCGGAGAGTTGTATTTGAGTCCTTGCCGGAGAAGCAAGGCCTCCAACATTCTCCCCGATGTGTCCCCATCATGGCTGCCTCGAGCTTTCCCCCCCCCCCCGGTAACAGGAATAGAAGTTCTTTTTGGTATGAGTAAGCTTCAGTCAGACGCAGTTTTGTCTGGTAAAGAAGACTTCTGTGTACTGTTTAATATTTTACATTTTAAATTTTACAACTTTTATTGGCAGATTGGCTGTTGAGAGTTTAGAAAAAATCTATAACGTTTTGGACAAAGTATGATCCGAAATCCCTTCGGACTACGGCGAAGGCAGTGGCAGTGGTCCAGTACCACTGCATGTGTGTGATATGCCACATAGAGTCAATATTGACTCGAGACTGAACTTATAGTGTAGGGTGAAGGTTTTTCTCGAAACTTTGTAAAACTGGTTAAAAATCATACGTATCAAAGTAAGAAGAAGGGCTGTATGATGAAATTAGTTAGATAGTAAGTTTACAGATTTCTGAATTGTAAGGCAAATTAACCGCTACATTTTTTAAAATTAAAGTATAGTTTTTTGACGGTAACCGTGGGAATACTGTAGGCTATGTTTGCTTACAAGCTAACACAAGCAGTTATTTGTAAAACACGCGGCGAGGTGCAAGGTGTGACAACACAGTTTCCGTTGCATTGTGGGTAATTTCACAAGTATCATGACTGGCCCACGCAGTGGCGTTTTAGTGAGTTTTTCAAAAAATTTTTTTGAAAAAGTCGTATTTTAATAATCTATTGAGGTATTATTTAGTTGTTAATGGTATCACAATGCTTGGAAAAATGTGTTCTAAATGTTGTACTTGCTTAGAAAGCTGTACAATTGTTTCCCTTTAATTAGTGCTCGGAGGGTGGAATGTTTTTCTTTTCATCGAACGGGACCCGATCGCAAGTAAACGGCGATAGATTCAATCAAAAAACAGACAAACGCAATATTTCCCTTTAAGTACTTATTTGCCGTTAGAACATTTTGAATTTTTTTACGGAGCGCTTTGTGCGAAGCCGTTATCTGTATAGATGCTTTTTAATACACTTACAACGAAAAAGCATTCTAAAACGCACTCGTTATTCCTTCACGCCTTTTGCCATACCTATCAGGGAGGTCTGATATCACCTTCCTGCACCTATATTCTCCCTACCACCCATTCCCCATTGCCGGAAGCTGTTCGCCTGGATTTTCGTTTAAAATTAGTAACAATACGATAAACATAGTAACTTGCTTGGCGTCATACTCTATATCAGGGGTTCTTAATTATTTTCGCTGGCGGGCCACATTTTTTATCAGAAAATCTCGCGGGCCACAAACAGGCCCGTAAGTTTGTCCGTGAGGGGAAGTCCCATTTTGACATGTCTAAACGACGCCACGGGAACGCCAAGCCTTCCACTTAACAGTGCGGTGTCTAGGGTCCTTCGGAGAGCGTCTTCATGCCGAGGAATCCCTAAACGTTTCACTTCGCAATATGTCATGTTAAAGGATTTTCCCCAATTTGACTAATCCAATGACCTCAAAAAACCTTTAGCCCTCAACAAAAACGATACGTATCTTCAGTTTAGGGTAAAGGATCTACTTGCTGAAAATTACTCTCCTTGAAATTATGGTGAATATGAGTTTTTATTACAATCTGACGTCCGGTGACCAGAAATGACTTTGACTCCATAAAAATCAAAGTCTTCTCGTACCTTCTATGCAGCATTCACACGCATTACAGATTTCGCCGGCTTGAACTCTGGACATTTACACTTTGACCTTGGTTTCCGAATCCAGCAGTGTAGTGACGAATTTTTGTGGTTAACCTGAAGACACTGGACATCCACCTTTAATAGATTTTTAAGGATCGATTTGTATTTCTACGTATGATGTGACTAGAATCGGATTCAATGGCTAAATTAGTTAACAAATGACTTTTAAACCATGAAAATCGGTTCAGATTTAGTGAAGTTATGCACGGATTCGAAATAAAATTCAGCAATCTGTCAAATATAATTCAGTCAATAATCTGTCAAATTATTGATATTTGAGACAAAAACATATCAAATAAGTACTACATGTTCCGAAATTAACAAATAGCGTGCTTATCATTGCAGACGAGCATTATTTCTTGATATTTTCAGCAATGAGGAACACCTCTTGTCTTTGTTCGGGCTGTGAATAGCTGGTAGAAAGTTGGTAAGTTTGTTGTTTGCGGTTTTCTATCGTAAAAAAATCGGCAAAGTCGTGACGTCCAGTTTTAAGGGGCAGATTTTTCTAATGACTTGTGACATCAAAAACCTACATGAGGTATATCGTCTTCAGACGATTTTCAATGTTTGAACTTTTGTGCCCTTTTATGACCTTCATCAGAGCAATAGATTATCTCTCCATATGACACAAATCTATGCACTTAGCATTAAAAGAACCCATCATTCCTATCGTGCAATATCGGATAAACAAGGTTTTCATTTTAGGACTACTTCTGACATAAAATGACCTTTGACCTTCGCCAAAAACTATACGGCTTTTTCTTTCTTTAAGTGATCCCGTGTGTATCGAAAAAGGCAATACATAAGGTCTTATGGTTTTCCTTATTTGTAAATGTATGAAACATGATGTGCATGCATGGATCTTACATTTCATGGCTAACAAAAGCAGTGAGAGTGGTTAAATTTAAATAAAATGTAGCAAAAACAGTGAAATGCATCGTCTTTTGGAACGCGTTAACCCATATAAGCAACTTAAACCGCGCCTATCTGAGTACAAATGAATATGCAATGTGTCACGCAGCTGTATGCGCCGATGTGCCGTACTTGTAGTGGGCTAGTGTGACAGAGGATCTTCCAGCCCTGTAGTCGAATGGGAAAGGTGTGACTATGGAAGTTGTATACTACACAGTACACATAACTTTAAGGAACAAACGAAAACTCAATTACTTGTCCAGTAACAGTTTGGCCTTACTTTTGGTTTCAGATTTCACCTCCTATAACAAGATTCAAGAAAACACCGTGTCTATAACGTTACTTGTGCACTTCGCCATCTAGATAGTGTGCAGCTGCTGCTAGGGCTAATAGGGTGCTTGGATTGATCAAGAGGAATTTCAGTAGTTTTAGTAAAGAAATTGTACTAAATCTGTATAAAGATCTGTAATGCGTTATCCTCAGTGTATTCATTATAGAAGAGTTTTGTCTTTCAGAACTCAACACTCTACACGTGTTATCATGCATGTAACATGACCATAACTGAAAGAACGTTTCCAGCCTTTTCTCTCTTTCATCAACAGTTACGCGACAGAAGCATTTATTTTTCCGATGCAAGTACTTACATCAGTATTTTCACAACAAAATAGAGTAATAGGCATGATTTTACTTTTCAGAACCTACCTTTTTGTCTAAATAGTACGAGTGTGTGGCTGAGTGCGCATTTTAAGTCGAGTCCATGGATTTATTGCCTTTCGCTATCGCATTTATGTTAAAGAGGTTTCCTATATGGTAGGTCAGTTCAGTTACATATTACTGTAAAATGCACATGTCTGGGTATCACGAAGTGTGATCGTATATTGAATATCTGGGGGAAAAGTACATATTTCAAATGATACTATATATAACGTTACTGTTAAGTATTTAATGTCTATATAAATATTCTCATTAACTGTTTTGACTATTCCAAAATCGCGGTTAAAACTGTGATCATATTAAAACGGCGAAATTCTTATAAGTTAAATTTGACTCATATCAATTGTAAAAGAATACGTAGAGTCACAACTTAAAGTAATGACTTTGGTACTATTTTGTATGTACTACTTAAGAGGATGAAACCAATATCGTCATTTAATTGTGTTTTCCGTAAAATTTGTGTGAAGAAAAGACAAGTCTTGCAAACCAAAAACGATTCCTTGCCTTTCTAAAACGAGGCTGTTGAAGTATGGTTATATTGCGTTTAATGTTGGAAGATGCATACGGTCAAAGTTAATTTACAATCTCTATGACTGTCTCCTACAGACTGTTGTATTCTACTATGAGAAACAAAGAGACAACGAAGGGACCTACAAGTTCACAAAGTCCACATTACAGACTAATGGAGTACATAATTTTAGCTGAAAGATTGCCTAGAGACCAGGGTAGGAATTAAGAAATGCCCCCACGAGGGCTATTTTCCATTTGAAAGGGTAAAAAACGCCCTCAACGTGATAACAAAAGCTTTCAATTTATAACATTTGGGCATTTACAGATATTTCCATTCTAAGAAGAACTTTTCTTCACATTCTAAAATGACCCATTTTAGATATTTCGTAAAAGGGACTCTACCGGAAAAAAATAAGTCTAAAAGGGGATGACATTTTCCCGTTTTCTTGTGCTCGTTGGCTTTACACGTATGGTCTCCCGCTCACAAACTCGGAGTTTCTTTTTCTGTATCCGGCTCCTGTTTACAAGAATAAGTGAATTTTGTGATCGTTTTTCACACAGTATACAAAAAGTGGATGCAAAAACATGGTATGGCCATTTTTTCAAAAAAAATATATGAGCAAGGAAGATGGGGAAAACAGTTTCTATGTTGATGTCTAAAGAAAACTGAGTTTGATTTGCTTAAGTCAGTAAGTAGTGTCGGAGAATAAGCATCGATACCTAGTGCCTCAGTTCAAAGCCCCGAACCGCTACCCCCCCCCCCCGTTCTCTGACTGAAACCCTTCTAGATCCGGGTCGTACCCAGATTAAGGCACTGAGGCGGGCAATACAGTTCCTGAATAAGGGGTAGTGGAAACTTAAGCTTTTTTTAGTGGCAAAATCTTTTTACTTCATATTGCTCTGTTAGATACTGGTACGTCGTGCATGAAAGGCTGGCCAAAAGGCCCGGCCTTACAAACTTAAAAGGTTTTGTTGGATATATCAATGTTTCTTCAATTTTTTAAAGTGATTATTTCTGGAAACATGACAATCTTTAATCATGAAGATTTTTTAGCATATCAGCGAATAGGCGAGCTAGGATCTTTCACTTCTACTCAGGCAATTGGTTATAGGAAACTGGTATTGGAAAATTATGCGGTACGTTCACGCGTATGTAATGGATGATTGCTCTTCGTCACTGTGGTAGACCATACAAGTTGGGTATATATTTAAAAGTAACTTTACGGCCAGCCGTTACTCGCCCCACCTCCCGAAGTTGAGTTTTGTTATCCAACCCAAACAACTACTTAAAGCCAAACATTGGGGATGCCTATTAAAACAACAGTGAAAAGTTGCCTAAATTATTTTTGTGAGTAATATCGCGCACGTAAGTTTTAAGCGAATTCGACCCCGTGATTTTAGATTATCTCGAGCATAATCCACGCCTGTAAACATGTCACCGAGGTTTTCGAGGAGCATACAATTCTTTTTTACCTCTATTGTTTGAAATAACGGCTGCATCACTCGACACAGGGGATCGTTGACTTAATAGAGCAGGATAATACTCATAGTTTCATCTAGTCATTGAAGAGTATCCGTAGTGTGAGAGAGGCCATTGGACTGTACGTTAGCAACATGTACTAGGCCAATATTTGAACTTGGTACTATTAGGTGCCTACCATGTTTCACATTTTACTTAAATGCCGGTTAGCATACTGATTTTCATTTATTGTCAGCTATCGTAGGAACAAACCAGTGTGAAGGTCACTTTGCTAAACGGAAGGTAGCGTGACTGGATTATTTGTACGATTAGACCAGAGAAATTGACGTTACGGTAGCCCTAAACAAATTTACAAGGAAGAGACGAAAGAGTCCGGATTCAGGAATACAACCCTAAAGTACCGGTGTACGGTTGGAATGACTGATTCATCTAAATCGAATCAAATGCCATCCTTTTGAAAAAAAATTAGTAAGGGAAGGCCATTAGGCCACCCTCATGCAGATTTTTTTAATTTAATAAACTAAAACTAGTCAAATTTTGAAATAATCACTTCAAAGGTATATATGTAGCTGATCAGATTGCATGTGTTAAAGGACGACCCGTCAGAAAACGGAATGAATCCATCGACGAGCGAGTGGAAAGTTCCAGAGGACGCCGAGACTTCCAGTATTCAGACGCAGCCTTTCTAGAACTGTCTAGAGGTGAGAACTGTTTACGTAGGTGCCCAATTTAGAGCGACTGGCAACACTCCTAGCCAGCTGCAACAATGTTTACTGTGTGTTCTAGAAGTTTATATTAAGGAAACGTCTCGTAATTGCTGGACTCGTGTACCTAGAAGTTTCTGTTAAATTCGGATGGAGTTCTCGAATAAAGCCTAGCATATAAAGGCAGGTCAACAACTATTTTCGGAGAGATTTTCAACCGAGACCAGACTGTCACACTATGCGAACATATAACTTTTCTTTTCTCCTCCTCCGTTCTTAGCCAGCACTGACACTGCACATTCTGATAAATTGCCTTACGCCGTTCTGCGCTGGTGTATTGAGATTGTTACGTCCATCATCGCTAGCCTGTCGTTATAGCTCGTGGAAAAACCAGCTTCCTAGACTACAGCACGCTGCAGGTACTACTACTTGTTACCATCTTCAACGTGCATACACTACCAGCCATTGGCACCAGACCAGGCAATATTAATTAAAGGATTGTGGTAAGTCTAATTAACTAATTGTAAATTAAGTGAGATAAGGAGATTGTAAATAATCATTAATTGTTTATTTAATCTCGTTCTTCGTGACATCTTCGCTGTATTGGTTGGACTCGCGACACAAGCCTTAACAGAATTGGGTGGCCTAACACGGGAACGAAAAGTACTAGAAATTCGAGAAATTATGTTGTAAAATTGTAAACAACTTTCAAAATGCCATTCAACTTAGATAAATTACGTGGCGAGTCCCTCAAGTCGACGGAACTAAGATTCATTAAAGAGTCTGAGATTGTAAAGGCGCAAAACATTATGGGCGTTGAATTCAGCCTTAATGCGGAAAAGACGAGATATTATAAAAGATATGGGCAGAATATCTAGTGGATGAAGTATCCTGCCTCTTACAGGTATATGGAAACAGCTACACTGTGCCAACGACAAACACCATATTGAATTGAAAAAGGCTGAAATAGAAATGAATAATGAGATTAGATTAAAAGAAATGGAAAGAGAAAGGGAGAAAGAGAGGCAAAGAGAAGGGAAAGAAAGAGGAAAGAGAAAATGCAAATGCAAAAGGAAAAGAGGAAAGAGAAATGCAAAATGCAAAAAGGAAAAAGAGGAAAGGAAAATGCAAATGCCAATGCAAAGGGAAAAAAGAGGCAAGAGAACATGAATTTAGGTTGAAGCACTAGAGTTAGGTGGTTCCATAAAAGCCTCAGACCCTAAAATAGGTTGGATACTGGGGGATTCGATGTTTCTAAGCACGTTAAAATTTGTCCCAAAGTTTCAGGGGGATAATGGATAAATTCTTTAAACCATTTCGGAAAAGGCTGGTGTGAGCAGCTAATTGGGCCCAGGAGTAAATGTCATACTCATCCAGAGAGATTTCACAGGCAAGCTCAAGAAGTGTATTCGCTCTGTCAATAGAGGACAGCATGGATTATGATAAGGTAAAAAGGCCATATTACAAGCCTATGAAGTGGTGCCTGAAGCTTATCGCACAATTTAGAAAGAATCGTAAGGCGAATGCACAAACATACGTAGAGTTTTTGCTTATCAAAAAAAAAGAAAGATTCGACAGATGGTGTGCTTCCCAAAACAAGGTCTCGACATTTGGGACACTTTAAGACAACTGATGTGGTCGAGGAATCCTCAAACGGTGTTAGTGAATGATGACATTAAGACTCACCTTGAGGAAAAGAATGGCTGACAACTTGAAAGGAAGTGGCAAAATTGGCTGATTCAGTATGCACTTACCATAAGGTTTGGTAAAAGTGGTGTCAGACTCAAATAACAAGGGTCAGTTTAGTAAGCCAAATAAGAAAAATATGGCAATAGTAGTGGACAGCAGGTAACAGTGGATCTCCAGTCTGGTTCTATGTCTCTCAACAAATTCTGGTTAAAAAACAACCAGATTCAATAGGTTCAAAAGAACGACAGGGCCAGCTCAAACCAAAGCTAGCCTTTAAGAATAATAAACTGGTGGTTTCGTCACAAAAAAGGGCCACACAATGGCAAATTGCTTCACATTGGCAAAATTAAGGAGACTGTAAACAGGCCTCCAATGCATTTTAGCTGGTAGAGAACTCGCATGAGGTAGTTGTGGGACCTTACGCCTAATTCTAACGACAAAATTAAGGAAGAATACCTTCCATTCGTGTCTGAGGGGTTATTCCCTAGATGGGAATTCAGCTAATCCACCCCGTCAAAATTTAAAATTTTGCGTTGACACAGGCGCAATTCAGTCGTTGCTTCTTGAGAGAGTTTTGCCATTATCGGACTTATTCCAAAGGGGCAAATGTTACCTAATTCAGGGGGTGAGTGTGGATTTATTTCGGTCCCTCTCCACAAAATTAATTTGAAGCAGATTTGTTGTCTGGGTCGGTTCATAGTAGGGGTCAGACTACTCATACATGTAAAGGGGTATCTCTGTGTAGGAATGACCTAGCTGGTGGAAAGGTAGTAGCCAAATGCAATTTTGACAGATAAAACCCTGTGATTATAAACAACACAGAGCAATTAGAAAGGAATTTCCAATTTATTCCCTGCCTGTGCTGTACTAGAGCTATTGTCACAAAAGCGCTAGGATGATAATCTTAAACATCCACCTACAAAAGTCGAGGATACAGTCCAAAAGTGGAAAAGTAGGAATCATTAAGGATTGATAATGTTAAACATCACTTTCCTTCTAAAAATGAGGGTAGATTCTGAAAATAAGGATGATAAACGTAATCATCGCCCTCTCAAATTGAGGAATTAGTTCCCTCTAAAAAGGGAACAACATCCCAAAAAGAGGAGTCTAGAATCTGGAAAAGATTCTAGTAAAAATAGTCACGAAAGCTGAAGATTCTTGGTTGATCTCAGCCAATCTTTTATGCTCAATCTAATGATAGTCAGGATTTGAGTCATCCTGGCCCCACACATAGTGAGGGGGTAGGTTTAGATTTAGAACAGGAAAAATCAAAAATGTCTGACACACTTCACAGACACAGATGACTAGCTGTCAGTCCAACAACAAATGAGAAGAGCTTCAGCCATAATAGCTGGTGCACTCCCGTTAATGAGGTGAACGAAAGACGTCTCAGTCTGCTTTATTGAAAAGCAATATTTTGATGCGTAAAGCGACCAACTGAGACATATTAGATGAAGAGTGGAGAATTTACCATCAAATTGTGGTACCTAGGACCTATAGAAGGGGAAATACTGAGTTATTGATCATGAATGCCATTTGCCAGGGCAAATAGGGAGTCAATAAGACTTTACCCACAGAATTCTAAATCACTTATTGGCCAAAAACTTTAAAGTGATGTGGCAAATAAAAGTCGATTGTAGAAGAATTCTGTGGTAAGTCTTATTGTACTCCTAGGGTGCCTTGCAAATGGCATTTCATGAGCACGACTCAGTATTTTCCTGTCTCTAGGTTCCCTATCGGTACCGGGACAATTTTTTGAAGGTAAATTCTCCACTCGTCCATCTAAATAGTGCATCAGGTGGTCGCCATTTACGCATCAAAAATATTGCCTTTTCAAATAAAAGCAGACCTCGGGACGTCTATTTCTGATTCATCCTCAGTGAGTGCACCAGCTATTAATGGCTGAAGCTCTTCATCATGTTGTTGTTGGACTGACCAACTCTGGTCTCTGTGTCTAGTGAAGTGTGTCAGACATTTTGATTTTTCCTGTTCTTAACCCCCTCACTGGGTGGGGCCAGGAGACTCACAATACTGACTATCACATTAAGATTAGTACATTAAAAGATTGGCTGAGATCATACCAAGAATCTTCCACTTTCGTGACTATTTTTACTAGAATCCTTTTCCAGATTCTGACTCCTCTTTTGGGAGTGTTGTTCCATTTTTAGGAACTAATTTCCTTCAATTTTAGAGGGCCGGATGATTAAGTTTATAATCCTTATTTGTCAGAATCAATACATACCCTCATTTTTAGGAGAGTGGATGTTTAACATTATCATCCTTCACATGATTCCCTAACTTGTTTCCACCTTTTGGGAACTGTAATCCCCCACTTTTGGAGGGGGATGTGGAGGTTTAAGAGTATCATCCATATCGAGGCTTTTGTGACATAGGCTTCTAGTGACAGCACAGGCATTTGGGAATAAAAAAAATAATCTGCGGGAAATTCCTTTTTTTCTAATTGCTCTTCTGTCTTGTGTTTGTTATACATCACAATGGTTTATCTGTCAAAATTGGCATTGGCTAATACCTTTGCCACCAGCTAGGGGGGTGTCATTGCCTAGCAACAGAGATACCCCCCTTTACAGGTAGAGTAGGTCTGAACCACTACTATGGATCCGACCCAGAAACTAATCTCTGACTTCAAATTAAATTTTGTGGCGAGGGAGACCGGAAAACATCAACCACTCAACCCCCTGAACTTAGTATACATTTGGCCCCTGTGGAAGTTAGAGTCCGATATCGGCAAAAACTCTATCAAGAAGCAACTGACTGATGTGCGCCTTCTTCGTGTCGTCACGGCAAAATTTTAATTTCGACGGGGAGGGTGGATAGAGCTCTGAATTCCCATCTAGGGAAATAAACCCTCAGATCACGAAATGGAAGGTATTCTCTCCTTAATTTTGTCGTTAGAATTAGGCCGTAAACGTTTACAGTCACAATTACCTCAGGAGAGTTCTCGTAACATGGCCTAAGGCATTGGAGGTCTTGTTTCAGTCTCCTTTAATTTTGCCACTGTGAAGCCAAATTTGCCATTGGTGTGGCCCTTTTGTGACAGAAACCACAAGTTATATCTTTAAAAGGCAGCTTTGTTTGAGGCTGGCCACATGGTCGTTCTTTTTGACGACTTGAATCTGGTTGTTTTTTTAAACCAGAATTTTTTGTTGGAGAGATAGAACCAGACTGAGATCCACAGGTTAACTTGTGTGCCACTACTATTGCCCATAATTTCTTATTTGGCTTTACTAAAAACTGGACCTTGGTTTGAGTCTGACCCACGCTAATTACCAAACTTATCGGGTAAAGTAAGGTGCATACTGATCAGCAAAATTTGCCAATTCCTTCAACGTTGTCAGCCTTATTTTCCTCAAGGTGAGTCTTAATGTCAGCATTCCACAACCGTTTTTGAATTTACTCGACCAGCATCAGTTGGTCTTTAAGAGTGTCAAATGTGGAGACCCTTTTTGGAAGCACACCATTCTGTCAGAAATGACCTCTCTTTTTGCCTAAGCAAAAACTCTAAGTATGTTTGTGCATCCGCCTTACGATACTTTCTAATTTTTGGCGATAAGCCTTCAGGCACCAATTTCATAGGCTTGGTAATATGGCCTTTTTAACCTTATCATATAATCCATGCTGTCCTCTATTGACAAGAGCGGAATACAAATTCTTGTAGCCTTGCCGGTGAAATTACTCTGGATGAAGTATGGACAATTTATCTCTGGGCCACTTTAGCATGCTCACCCAGCTTTTTCGAATATGGTTAACAGAATTTATCCACATTATTCAATCCTGAAATTTGGGGACCAAAATTTTACGGTGCTTCGAAACATCGAATTCCCCCAGTATCCAAGCCTATTTTAGGGTCTGAGGGCTTTTATGACCCATACTCTAGTTGCTTCCAACCTAAATTCATGTTCTCTTGCATCTTTTTGTTTTTTCCCTTTGCATTTTGCATTTTGCATGTTATCTTTCCCTCCTTTTTCCTTTTGCATTTGCATTTCTCTTCCTCTTATTCCTTTTGCATTTGGCATTTTCTTCTTTCCTTTCTTTCCCCTGTCCTCTTTCCTCTCTTTCCCTTTCTATTTCCATTTCTTTTAATCTAAATCTCCTGTATTCATTTCTATTTCAAGCCTTTTTTCAATTCCAAATGTGTTGTCAGTGGCACATGTGATAGCTGGTTCCAATACTGTATAGGCAGGTACTTTCATACAATAGATATTCTAGAACATATCTTTTAATCTCGTCTTTCCGATTAAAGGCTGAAATTCAAACGCCATAATGATTTGCGACCTTTTACAATCCTCAGACTGCATTTAATGAATCTAGTATTCATCGGACCTGAGGGCTAGCAAGAATTTATCTAAGTTGATGGCATTATTTGAAGTTGTTTACAATTTACAACAGAATTCTCTCGAATTTTCTAGTACTTTTCGGTCACGGATGTTATGGCCACACACCATTCTGTTACGGCTTGTGGTCGCGAGACGTCAAACCAATATAACCAGCGAAAGATCACAGAACGAACGCGATTAAAATATCAAACAACTTATATGATTAGTTACAATCATCCTTATCTCATTAAATTTACAATAATTCTAATTAGACTTACCTCACAATCCTTTAATTAATATTTGCCTGGTCTGGTCCAAGGGCTGGTAGTGCATGCACGTTGACGATGGTACAGTAGTAGACCTGCAGCGTTGCGTAGCTTAGGAACTGGTTCCACGAGCGAATAACGGACAAGGCTAGCGATGATGGACGATAAACAATCTCAAGTACAACAGCGCAGGAAACGGCGTCGTACGTCGTCGTAAGGGCAATTTTATCAGAATGTGTTGCCAGTTGTCAGTGGCTGGCTTATGATATACTCAGTAGTGTGGACAGTCTTGGTCTCGTTGAAATCTCTCCCAGAATAGTTGTTGAACTGCCTTTTATATGCTAGGCTTTCTATTCGAGAACTCTCCAGAATTAACCAGAAACTTCTAGTGTACACAGCAGTCGTCCATCAAATTACGAGGAACGTTCCTTAATTAGAAACACTTCGTAGAACACACAGTAAACAATTGGTGCAGCTGGCTAGGAGTGTTGCCCCAGGTCGCTCGCTATAATTGGGACATAACGTAAACAGTTCTCACCTCATAGGACAGTTCTAGAAATCAGCTGCCGTTGAAGTTGGACGTCCTCTGGAACTTTCCACTCAGCTCGTCGATGGATTTCACATCCGGTGTTTTCTGAAGCGGTCGTCTTCCTGTAACAACATGCAATCTGATTGCAGTCTACATATGATACCCGTTTGAAGTGAAATTAGTGTTCAAAATTTGACGTAGTAGTTAGGTTATTTAATTAAAAAAATCTGCATGAAGGCGTGGGCCTTAAGCGCCTTCCCCTTACTATTTGTTTGTTCAAAAGGTGGCAATTCGATTCGATTTAGATGAATCAGTCCATTCCAACGTTACACCGGTGACTTTAGGGTTCGTAAATTCACTGAATCCGGACCTCTTGCTCTCTTTCCCTGTAAAATGTTGTTTTTATGGAGGCTACGCGTAACGTCAATTTCTCTGTGTTCTAATCGTAACAAATGAATCCAGTCCACGACGCTACCTTCCGTAGCAAAAGTGAACTTCACCACTGTTTGTCCTACGAGAGCTTGACAATAAATGAAAAATCAGGTATGCCAAGCGCCCCAGTTTTAAGTAAAATCGGAAAAAACATGTAGGACACCTACTAATAGTACCCAGTTCCAAATAGTGGTCTAGTACATGTGCTAACTGTACAGTCCAAATGGCCTTTTCTCACACTAACGGATTACTCTTAAATGATGCCTAGATAAACTATGAAGTATTATCTGCTCTATTAAGTAACGATCCCCGTGTCGCGAGTGATGCAGCCGTATTTCAAACCAATTAGAGGTAAAAAAGAATTGGTATGCTCTCGAAAACCTCGGGTGACATGTGTTACGAGGGCGTGATATGCTCGAGATAATCTAAATCGGTGTCGAATTCCCCCCGCTTAAAAACAGTACTGTGCGCGATATTACTCCACAAAAAATAATTTAGCAACTTTTCACAGTTGTTGTTTTTAATAGGATACCCAAAATGTTGAGCTTTAAGTATTGTGTGGCGTGAATACAAAACTCAACCTTCGGGGAGGGGTGGGGGGCTGAGTAAACGGCTGGCCGTAAAAAGTTACTTTTAAATATTATACCCAAACCTTTGTATGGTCTAACCATAGTGACGAACGAAGAGCAACCATCATTAACATGACGCGATGGACGTAAACCGACATAAATTTTGCCACATAACCAGTTCCTATACCCAGATGGCCCTGTAGTAGAAGTGAATGATCCTAGCTTCTGCCTTATTCGCTGGATATGGCTAAAAAGATCTCATGATTTAAATGGATTTCATGTTTTCCAGGAAATAATCGCCACTTTAACAATGAAAAACATTGCTATATCCAACAAAACATATTTAAGTTTGTGAAGGACGGGCTTTTGGCCAGCCTTTTCATGCACGACGTACACGTATCTAACAGAGCAATATGAAGTAAAAAAATATTTTGGCCACTAAAAATCTTAGAGTTCCACTAACCCCTAATGTCAGGAAAACTGTATTGCCAGCCTTTCAGTGCCTTAATCGGGTACGGACCAGGAGCTTATAAAGGGTTTCAGTCAGAGACGGGGGGGGGTAGCGGTTTAAGGGGGCTTGTGAACTGAGAGCACTAGGTATCGATGCTTATTATCGCGACAACTACTTACTGACTTAAGCAAATTCAAACTCCGTTTTTCTTTCTTTTAGACTCATCAACATGAGAAAAACTGTTTTCCCATCTTCTTACTCATATATTTTTTTTGAAAAATGTCCAGTACCATGTTTTTTTGCAATCACACTTTTTGTATACTGTGTGAAAAACGATCACAATGAATTCATTATTCTTGTTAAACGAGGAATCCAGGATCTACAGAAAAAAGAAGCCTCGAGTTTGTGAGCGTGGAGACAATACTTGTAAGAGCCAGCAGACCACGAAGAACGGGAAAATGTTTTCAATCCCTTTAGAGCTTTTTTTGTGTTCCTAGCAGTCACCTGACTCTCTGGCGAAGAGCCAAGGGGTGAAAAACGAAACAATACTACCGAAGGGAAGTTTCTGCCTCCCTGAAGGAGTAACAACGTCCCCAAGGGACTAAACTTTTGACTTAACTGACCCCCCCCCCCCCGACAGTGGTCCCGTTCTGAGGCTTGCTGAATAGAACAGGTCCCCACCCGGGAGCTCCCCTTTTTAGATGTATCTAGCCATCAAGGAGGAGAATAACACGAAAACAATCCCTATTTATGAGATACAGGGCAGATACAGTGCTACCACCTGAAACTTTAAAAGGACAAGGCCGCAAATATATATATATCTTCAGATTTCCTTTACAATTGCTAGGACGGAATGTCTGAAGTCCTCCTCATGTGAAATTCTGAAACAACTGATTGTCTAAACATTCCTTGATAGGAGTAATCCGAAAGGAACTTGTGTTCCATGGCCTGTCGAAGTATTTGTGTAGTAGAATGAATACAGAACGGAGTCTAGTTAATGGGTGAAAAAGTTTATGCAACACGTACACTGCAGGTTCTTACCAAGCGGTTGAATTAATCCACAGTTCTGTGATAAGGAACTATGAGGGCAAAGTCAAAGTCGGGTCACTGCCCTAACAAAAAACCCTACGGTTGAGTGCCCTTCTTGCCGTTGTATATATTCGACGTTTGCACTTTCTTCTACCACTGAATGGGAAAATGATTTAAATTTACGATCCACGATCCCGCATGTGTCATGATTTCATCCAAGGTAAGAGTCAGGAATGACCCTGACAATTACTCATTAAACGGAGCGTTTTAATGGATTGGAGCAATTTTCACCTTTCCCAACGCCCATCCCACTGTATCGTTTTGTTTTTCATTCCACTGTGTGCCCCCAGAAATATCGGTCATTAAAAACATTTGCATCTATAATATCAATAGACCGTTTTGTCCGAGTGGGGTAAAAAAAAAATTGGCAAATTGTAATATCTGCGGTATGTTTAGGAGCGCATAGCAGGCCGATTGTCATTGGGACATATCACTTAAATGTTTGCATTTAATGGCACCTACTTTTTTCAAATACTTCCCAGAGGCTGCCAACGGCTTTCTTTATCAAATACTGACCATTTGTACAATTACTTGTTTGAACCCTACAGTGAATAAACATGAGGTACATAGGCAAAGTGTGTGGACGTCACTAAGAGCATGGGGCTCATGAGATATGTGAATTTAGTTATCCTTTGTTTTGTCTGTTTCCTACACGACAAAGGGTAATTGTAATCATTATTGGCATGCCTCAGAATGGTTTAATGCTCAAGGAAAAAGCTATTACTATAACTTTAAAAGTGTCCAACCTCTAGGCAATTAACATAATTTTAAACTGAAGGATCAACAAAAGAAAATTACAGGCTATGCTACACATGTACTCGACATAATACGTCGTGCAATAGCTAAAGATTAGTTAGAAATATAAGATATAATTCACAGAGCCTTGAACGGGCACTTGTGTTACGAGCGCTAGCCGACCACCAAATGTGGGAGAAACCCTATATGGGTTTAAAAATTACAACTTCCCGCCGGGGAGCTACCCAAACTTAATAATTGAGATCAAATCTGGTTTCTTTTGAGAAAGCCAGTTCAGATGGGAACACCGTACTAGATTGCTCTTGGATGAATAATCCCACCTTACTTTGACCCTGGCCGGGGTCGAACCCCGAACCTTTCCCGATTGCCGAGTCAGCGCTATCAAATGCCACCGCCTTTAATCCACATCGGCCCAGCACCGGTGGCTAACCAACCTATACAATTAGATCAAATTTGGTTTTCCTTTTTTGAAAAAAAAAAAAAAAAAAGCCATAATGATGGTAAAAACTTTGAAGAGGGAACTGTTATATCTTGAGAACGAGCCAGGTATCTCAAATAATTCCAATGAATAATTTTCGATCAGTGGAACTTAATGTAACAAGTTCTGTGTTAAAACAACTGTTTCGGTTACATGGTCCACAGACCTTTACGAATACTACGGTATGTAAATTATAATCACTAGTAAGAGCTGCCCTCTAGGGGCACCTCCATGTACTGTGATGCACATCGTCGTTAATTTTCACCCCTACGGTTACGTCACTGGTTGAACAAAATGGAATATGCGCAAGCACAAAACGTATGGCGTGCATATTAGACATGGATGGAGTCCTATGCCATATAAAAAAAAAATCTCGAGAGGGGTACTACCGTTAAGCCTGTAGGGCATATGGAACCATTTGGATTGCTGGGAACGGGAGGGAAGATGGCACAATTTTTGCACGAATGTCTGGCAGATTCGATGCCCCATTTTTATGTATAGACCATTGGGGGAGCCTGTCCCTAATCCCCCTCATCTGCCTAGGGTATGTAGCCTAGGCCATTTTTGAAAGACCCTGTCGCCTTTTCATTTCCTCTCTTTATTAGAACGAGAGGGGTTGGGTGCAGCATGCACGCATGTCAATACATACCGGTACACTCCCCACCCCCCCCCACGGGACTGAACCACGTATATGGACAGACTATAGAAATGTCGGAAACCAAGGTGTCTTTTGCATATCCTCCCGGTATACACCGCCGTAACCTTGATAAGGCGGATATGCAATTAGCTAGCAAAGACTGTCGAGTTGGGTGGACGAAATGGCAATTGAACACACGGGTTGGCGCTAGGCAATTTTCCCGACAGGGGGGTTCGGCTACCCCGAACAGAAAAGGAGGTGCAGCAACCCGAAGTAGTGACAAGGGCGAAACTGAAGCATGCTGACAAATTTTCCAAGCGCGGGCCGACAATTAATTTTTATTTTGCTTCTACAGTTTACAGATGTGTTGAAAATACGGGAACGTTTTGAACAATCATTTAAAAAATGTGAGATTTTTAATGGGAGAAAGTTTGCAAATTTGAAGTTTTTTACAGAACAAAATCTGAAAACTGTGGGTTTTATTCGGGAACAATTGGAAAATTTATGGAATTTTTTATTGAATTTGAAGATGCCTTTCCTACTAGAACAATGTCAAGACAGATTATCGAGACGATTTGACTGTCGTCTGGAGTTACATATTTTATAGTACACTTTCAAGCCTCCCTAGGAAACAGGAAAAATTTCCCTAAGGGGGGGGGGGGCTTTTCTTAAGGGGAAACATCCCCAACCTCCCGCTGGGCGCCCACCCCTGCATTGGCTTATACCGTCCAGTAACCTGATGATGATTATCTTAGCCAGGCACAGTATCTCTGTGTTTTGTACTTACTGTCAGAGAGGACTATATTTGCAGTTATGCCAGTATTACTTCCATGCTCATAAGCTACCGAGTTCAGAGCGTGGCAAGGGGGTTGCCTACGTAGTGGCCCGTATGGTATTTTGCCTTTGTCAGTCGGTTGGTTTGGGAGAAGAGGAGCTGAGCAAACAGAGTCCTCTCCGGGGGCAGGAATGTAATACATTTACAAAAGAGACGCTACCCAGGTTGACTAGAATTACGGCAAAAGAACCTCGTTTTGTATTTCTTGTGTATTTTGTGAAGTACACAAAAAGATTATTGTCAGTCCAGGTAAGCCTATTGTGCAATGGGTTATAGTGTCTTGTGTTAAGCCATGCTCGGACGTCATATATTGCTACCAACAATATAATGACTTGTTTTGTTGCCAAGTGTCAGGCTTGCTCTGACTGAAATATAATTCGGATAAAAAAGCTCCCGGCAGGAATAAGGAGTATACTTCCATATTAGTGCTTTGGGTATTTTATTAAATTGTTTGCTTCAATCGCACTGATGGACTTTTTGTACTTGACAGTTTGATGCAAGGGTAGCCGCGCTATACTCTCAAACAGCCAGCGTGGTGAAAAACAATGCAATTGAACTGTTTCATTACTTATGTAACAATCATGCTTTTGGACCAGTGAAAGGTAATGATTCATCGGCACATCAGTCAGTTAAGATGCCAAGTCGATGGATCAACATGAGAGCTTTGTAAAAATTACATGGTCTTTGAGACTCACATTGCATCACCGTGTACGAACTTCTTTATTCGCCGTTTTACCAAACATAAACGGCCTATTTGTACCAGGGAGTGTCATTCCAGCAGTTTGGGCTAATACGAACAGCCAGTTATGCTGGTTCATAAACGTGAATAGACAGGATGTGAATTGACTTACAAATTAACACTGCTTTAGACCACCGTTAAAGAGGAGTGTCTATGCAATGCATAAGGGAAAGATATTTGGAAACAAAGTAAAGATATGGATATCCGCCATTTCCTGTTTCAGAGCTTGAAAAGATATTTTGTTGCTACAGGTAAGTTCATATTTAAACTAATTGATTTCCTTCCCTAGCCTGTAAGGTTATTCGTAAATTAACTTTAACTGAGTGAATGAAAAACTTTTGTGCTCTTCGTCGGCTACCACCTTTCAACTTGAGCATAGCCCAAAATAAACATGTTTTTCACGTGGCTCTTCCAGACTTTCAAAAGCACACAATGTTCAACCCCATCATGGAAAATTATTTTTGAAAAAATTTTGATATCGTAGTAGTTTATTTCGGAGTTCACATATTGAACTGAAAGCAGCCTATGAAAGTATTCAGTTTTGGGAATATACTATCATGGAGCATCCGGTTTACTAGCTAGGAACACCGTGGATTGGATCCTCGACGAGCGCTCGTGTGAAAGTTCCGAGACGTCCAACTTTCAACGCGCCTTATCTAGAATCTGTCTAGAAGTGAAGAACTGTTTTCAGTTTTGTCCCAATTACACTACTCGTGTGTGTTCTAGGAAGTTTTCTATTCATGACGTTTCTCGGAATTCTCTCTCACTGTGTAACATCTAAAGGCTTTTCTGTAAAATTCTGGAAGTTTCTCGATCAAAGCCTATCACTATAACAGAGCCCAGTTCACAATATTAGCGGGTGAGATACCCTAATACTGCATCGGAGACTCAACCGAACCATACTATGCAGTACTGCTTAGATAGCATACAGCACCAGGACAGACTGACAGAATTGCGCACGCCGTTTGGCTACGCTGTGTTTTGAGATTGTTATACTATCACATCAATCCTAGCCTTGTCTTATTGCTCTCGTGGAAACCGCTCCCTAACGCTACAGCACGAATGCAAGGTCTAAAAACCACGGGTGCCATCGTCAAGCTGCATATGCTCTAGCTCAGCCCTGTGGAACCAGACCAGGCAAATATATTATGGTAAAAGGATTGGTGAGTAATCTAATAATTAATATGGTAAATTTAAGTAAGAATAAGGAGATTGTAAAATAATCATTGAAGTTGTTGAATTTTATAATCTGCGTTCTATCTAGTTGATCTTTAGCTGGTTTTGGGTTTGACAGGTCTCGCGACACAACAAAGCCCGATAAGCCGATACAGAATTGGTGGCCTAACGTCCGGGCGAACGAAAAAATACTAGACAAAAATTCGAGAAATTCTGTTGTGAATAGATCGAGCAACTTGTGTGTGCTCAGAAGACTACTTATTTGTTTTGTTGAAGGTGTTTGATAACAATTTCAAGAAGTGGCCATTAACTTATGATTAAATCGTGGCTAGCTCCCTCAGGTCGTCGTAGGGAACTAGATTCATTAAAGAAGTCTGAGATTGTAAAGGTCGCAAATAACTTATGTGCATTGTAGTTTCTGAGCCTTTAATGCGGAAAGACGAGCTTTAAAAGATAATGTTATTCTAGAATATTCTTGTGGATGAAGTATCCCTTTCCTAGTTACAGTAAATTGGAAAAACCAGCTAATCTACTTGGGTGCCCCTAAACTTGCACTACATAAACATCATTTGAATTGAGAACAGGCTTGAAAATAGAAATGAATGGTAAGGAGTTTAGATTAAAACAGAAATGAAAAGAGAGAAGGGAAAGAGAGGAAAGAGAAAATGCCAAAAGGTACAAGAGAGAAAGACGAAATGCAAAGCTGCCAAATGCAAAAAGGAAAAAGATAGGACAGGAAATGAGAAATGCAAATGCAAATGGAAAAAAGAGCGACAAGAGAACATCCTGAATTTAGTGATGAAGCAACTAGAGTTTAGGGGTCATAAAAGGCTCAGCAAAAATCTAAGTAGGCTTGGATACTGGAGGTATTCGACATTTCTAAGCACACCGTAAAATTGTCCCCAAATTTCAGGAGGATATATGTGGAGAAAATTCTTTAAACCATTCGAAAGCTGGGTGAGCAACTAAAATGGCCAAGAGATAAATGGTCCCATACTCATGCCAGAGTAATTTCACACAGGCAAAGGCTCAAGAAGTGTATTCCGCTTCTTATGTCAATAGAGGACAGAGACATGGATTACGATTAGGTAGGTTAAAAAAGGCCATAATTATACAAGCCTATTGAATTAGATGCCCGAAGCTTATCGCCAAAAAATTTAGACACGTATCGTAAGGCAGGATACACAAAGCATACGTAGAGTTTGCTTATCAAAAAGAAAGGCATTTCGATAGATGGTGTGGACGTGCCCAAGAAGGTCTCCACAGTGTGACACGTTAAGAAAACTGATGCTGGTCTGGGAATTCAACGGTGAGTGAAATGATGACATTAAGACTCACCTTAGAGGAAGATAAGGCTTGACAGTCGAGCGTGAAGTTGCAAATTTGGCTTGATCAGTATGCACTTACCCATAAATTCAGTAAAGTGGGGTGTCAGACTCAAAACACTAGGGGTCAGGCTTAGTAGGCCAAATAAGAAAATATGGCAATAATAGTGGCACTACAGGTAAACAGCTGGATCTCAGTCTGGTTCTATCTCTCCAACAAAATTCTGGTAAAAAAACATCAACCAGATCAAGTCGTCAAAAGAACGACCAGGTCAGCTCAAACAGAAGCTGCCTGTTAAAGACATAAGGTTGTGGTTATCTGTCACAAAAAAAGGCCCACACAATGGCAAATTGCTTTGTAGTTTGGCAAAATGAAAGGAGACTGAAACAGCTCCTCATTGCCTTAGCCAATGTAGAGAACTCTTTCTGAGGTAGTCGTGACTTTACAGCCTAATTCTAACGCACAAAATTAAGGAAGAATACCTCTTTCCATTCGTGTCTGAGGGGTTTATTTCCCTAGATGGGAATTCAGCTCATCCACCACGTCAAAAATTAAAATTTTGCGTGATTGATACAGGCGCAACTCAGTCGTTGCTGTCTTATGATGGAGTTGTTTTGCCATTATCGGAGTCTTACTTCCACAGGGGCAAATGTACTAATTCAGGGGGTTGAGTGTGGATTTAATTTCTGTTCCCTCTCCAAAAAATTAAAATGAAGTCAGATTTATTTTATGGTTAGGTCATAGTAGGGGTCAGACCTTACTCTACCTGTAAAGGGGGTATCTCTGTTGCTAGGCAATGACCTAGCTGGTGGAAAAGGTAGTAGCCATGCAATTTTGACAGATAAACCATAGTGATTATAACAACACAGAGCAATTAGAAAAGGAATTTCCAAATTATTCCCTGCCTGTGCTGTCACTAGAGCTATGTCACAAAAGCTCGCTTATGGATGATAATCTTAAACATTCCACCCTCCAAAAAGTGAGGGACAGTTCCCAAAAGTGGAAACAAGTAGGGAATCATGTAAGGATGATAATGTTAAACATCCACGTCTATCTCTAAAAATGAGGGTATTGAATTTCCGAAAATAATGGATGAATAAACTTAATCATCCGCCCTCTAAAAAATTGAGGAATTAGTTCAACAAAATGGGAACAACATCCAATGAAGGAGTCAGAGTCCTGAAAAAGATTCTAGTAATTAAAAATATTCATGAAAGTGAAGATTCTTCTGGTATGATCTCAGCCAAATCTTTATGACTAATCTATGATAAGTCAGGATTGTGAGTCTCCTGGCCCCACACAATAGTGAGGGGGTAGAACAGGAAAAAAATCAAAAATGTTCTGACACACTCCACAGAGACAGTTGTACAGTCCAATCAAACAACATGACGTAAGAGCTTCAGCATTAATAGCTGGTGCACTCACTGAGGATGAATCTAAAGACGTCCCAGTCTGCTTTTAATGTTAAAGGAACAAATATTTTGATGCGTAAATGGCGACCACCTGATGCCCATTAGATGAAGAGTGGTAGAATTTTACCATCAAATTGTGGTACCTAGGAACTTATAGAAGGGAAATACTGAGTATTGCTCATGAAATGCCATTTGCAGGGCACCTAGGAGTCAATAAGACTTCCCACAGAATTCTAAATCACTTTATTGGCCAACAAACTTAAAAGTGATGTGGCTCAAATTTTGTAAGACCTGTCACTCATGTCAAATGGTTGGGAAGCCGAATCAGAATATTCCGCTGCACCCTTACAGCCCAATTCCTGCTTTGAAGAGCCGTTTAGTAGAGTCATCATTGAGTGTGTAAATGACCCCCTACCTAAGAGTAGGGCAGGGCATCAGTATATATTAACCATCATGTGTGCTTCTACAAGGTTTCCGGAGGCAATACCTCTGAGGAATATTAAGGCTCGGGACAGTCTCACAAGCTGTACTTAAAATTTTTCACATTGTTTTGGGTTACCCCAAAAGAGATCCAAATCAGACAAGGGTCTAATTTCCATGTCAACTGTATTCCAGCAGATGTTGTATGAGTTAGTGCATTAGACCAAATTAAGTCTTCGGCTTATCATCCTGAAGCCAAGGGTCTTTAGAAAGGTTTCACCAAACAATATTAAAGAATATGTGAAAGACATATTGTCATGATAATGAGATGAGATTGGGATGAAGGCATTCCATTTGTAATGTTTGCTGCCAGGGAATCTATACAAGAGTCAACTTGGGTTCAGTCCATTTGAACGACTGTCTTTGGACACACAGTTCGTGGACCATTGAAATTGTTAAAGGAGAAGTGGGTTATCAGATCAGTGTGGAAGACATACATCTACTTGATTATGTATCACCGCTTTAAAGATCGTCTTCACGGAAGCATGTGAACTTGCTCAGAAAATCTGGCGAGACACTCTCAGAAGAAAATGAAAGCGTTGGTATGACAAAGGACCACTGTGAAAAGAGAGTTAAACCTGGTGATAAAGGTGCTAGGTGTTTTTACCTGTTTCTGGTCAGCCACTTCAAGACTCGCTTTCAAGGACCTTAATGTCAATTGAGAGAAAGGTCCAGTGACACAGATTTACGTCAATTTTGACACCTGACAAGCGTAAATCTAAAAGAGTATGTCATATCTAATGATGATAAAGACAATATTATGAAGAGAGAAGATTGTGACATTTCTAAGGATGAAAAGTGTACATGATGTAAATAGCAACACTAAATGATACAGTGTGATCAAGTGTGTATTATCAATGCTGATATGAAAGACTCAGTAATGATGAGATCAAGGCTAAATAATGCTTACCTGATATGTGTATTAAAGTACAAAATTCTGATGGTGTTGAAAAATCTTGACCCCGAATTAAGTCATCTGGATCACAAAGAACAAGTCAGAAAGGAAATCATTAATCTATGAATATATGTGCATGCTTGTTCTCAGATGATTCCTAACTAGGACAGTTTGATTGAACATGATGTTTGATGTGGAGATATGCTGCGCCAATCAAGCAGCATCCTTCCGAGTAAACCCTAGACAAACGACAACATCTCAGGGATGAGGTTCGGTACATGTTGGACCATTGGACAATTATAGAACCTAGTATAATAGTGAATGGTCTTCCCCTTGTATATTTGGTACCCTAAGCCAGACGGTGTGGTACAGATTTTGTAATGATGACCGAAAGGTGAATGCAGGCACAAGAACGGATTCCTATCCGATACCCCTATATCGATGTTGCATGATAGGATGGGGAAAAGCTACGTATGTGTCAAAGTTGACTTTACTAAAGGGGGTACTGGAGATACCGATTCACTGAGATAGGGACTCGGAAAATCTCGGGCATTCGTGACGCCAGATGGGTTGATTTCAGTATAAGGTCATGCCATTTGGTATGAAAAACTCACAGATGACCTTTAAACGCTTAGTAAATAATCTTACGTCAAATTTAGAAAATTGTGGAAGTATATGTTGATGACCTTATTGTGTACAGCAACTCGTGGGATGCAACATGTACAAACATGTTAAGGCATTATTATCTGCCAAGCTTGCCAAAGCTAATTTGACTGTCAATGTTGGTCAAAAGTGAGATTGCTTGTGCCCATAGGGATATACTTAGGGCATGTGGTTGGTCAGGGTAAGGTTAGACCAATTAAGGCCAAAGTTGAGGGCATTGACAAATTCCCTCTGGCCCCCCAAAAACTGATAAAAGGCAGCTCATGCGCTTCCTAGGCATGGCTGGGGGTTGACTACAGGCACGTTTTTTTTGGTCCGATTTCTCTGACATTGCTGGCACCACTGACAAAATCGTTAAAGAAAATAAAAAGGTTTGATTGGACAGATAAATTGCCAAGCAGCATTTGAATTACTGACAAAAGGCACTATGAGTTCACCAGTGTTTGATTGCTCCAGATTTTGAGAAGCAATTTAAGTTGGCAGTAGATGCCCGTGACACTGGCATAGGAGCAGTTAGTGCTTCAAGCTGATGAGCATGGTTTTGATCACCCTGTTTGTTATTTATTCTAAGAATTTTTGACAAACACCAGAAAAATTATTCAAAATTGAAACGGAGACTTTAGCTTTAATACTTGGTCTTCAACACTTTGATGTTAGGTTTATGGGAACTACTAGTTCCCTATCACTGTATACACTGATCATACCCCTTTTGACATTTTTATCTAAGATGAAGAATAAGAATCAAAGATTGATGAGGTGAGTTTATTTTCTGCAATCATATAATGTAGATATTAAGCACATCTAAAGGGAAAGACAATGTTGTACAGACTCTTTGTCAAGAATTTGATTTGTAAGTGCAGTATGTTGAAGATATCACTGTAAGTTTTGAAATTTTGTGTTAACTATGGCACAAGTGTGTATTGAGATGTTACTACTTCATGAATCATCACCTAGCAAGACAAAGTTGTATGTTATGATTATACCTTCCATTGAATATTGGACTACATAATATACATACTGTAGTTATTATACTGTGAAAGGTTAATACATTGTAAATCTTGTAACTTAAGTTTTGTAACGAGACGTCCAAAAACTTTTTCTAAGGGGGGAGTGTTACAAGACTATAACGCCGTCAGGAACACCGGATTGAATCCATCGACGAGCGAGTGGAAAGTTCAAGAGACGTCCCAACTCAACGCAGCCTTCTTCGTCTAGAAACTGTCTAGAAGTAGAAACTGTTTACGTTATGTCCCAATCTACAACTACTGTGTGTTCTAGAAGTTTCTATTAAGGAACGTTCTCCCGTAATTACTGGGACTATTGTACACTAGAAGTTCCTGTTAAATTCTTCTGAGAGTTCGCGTGAATAACAAGCCTAGCGCTATAAAAAGGCAGATTCAACAAACACTATTATCGGGAGGAGAGATACCCCTAATACTTCATCGCGGAGACATCAACGAGAACCAGACTATCATACTGCTGAGAGTAATCATAAAGCCAGCCATGACAAAATTGCCTTACGCCGTTTCTACGCTGTGTATTGAGATTGTTTGGCCTCCATCTCCATCATCGCTAGCCTTGTCGTTTATTCGCGACATTCGTGGAACCAGCTCCTACCGCTACAGCACGCTGGCAGGTCTAACCCACTGTGCCATCGTCAACGTGCATGCACTACCAGCCCTTGGACCAGACCATGCGGCAAATATTAAATAAAGGATTGTGAGTAATGTCTAATTAATTCATATGTAAATTTAAGTAAGATAAGGAGATGTAAATAATCATTAAGTTGTTGAATTTTAATCTCGTTCTTCGTGTGATCTTTACGGCTGTTATTGTTTGACTCGCGACTCCACAAGCCGTAACAGTACTTCACAGTGTCTACGCAAAATCTCTCATTATATGCACTAATCAGAAAATATCACCAAGACCTTTCGCCGTTTCTTGCGTCTACGACCGAATGCTAGGCCCTCGCGAAGACACGTATAGGTGTTTTAAGGAGAATAGTGTTTTCCATAAGGTAGACAAAAATTTCCCTCAATGGATCAGAGGTTTGTCCTTAAGTTTTCATGACTACTACCGAAGAGCTTGAATCTCTTAATGTTCTTATATATAGGTAGACATAAGAGTTAAAAACAGATAATCATCATTTACGTATAGAAATCTTTATGAAGAACTGTATCTAAAACACAGCAGGAACACAGCCCTTCCTTCAGCGTGATATCATGGGCTCGGGAAAATGGAACCACTGAAACAGATTATTCCTTGATAGCATCCTCTTGCAATAACTATACGAAACATAAATGGGCAAGAAACTATTCTAGTATTTGCAGCTGTGGGGCATACAAATCCCACAGAAGTTTTTGTTATACTTTCTATATTTTTTTATGATTTAAAATACATAATTTTGAAATTTTGAACCACCGCTCAGAGACAAAAATTAAAGAAGGGCCTATTTAAATTTATTTGAGCTGGCAACATTTTGCTCTGGAAACTCGTGAGGGTGGCACGTTGTAAGCGTCAGCAGCTCAGCCTGATATCTTAGTCGTCTTCCACTTTTTTCTCTTTCGAATATGTCTGCGCAATGGCCAGGCAAGCTGAGGGAAATTTGAAATATATTATTCTGTAATAAAGGTTTCAATGTAAGGTCCACCAGGTAGAGATTATCTGTAGTATTTATATGTATACTACCCAATATGTAAAGGGTCAAATCGGCCACTATAGTTCCCCCCTTTAACGAGAATTAACCTTTCTGTACAACAACTAATAGATTTGCGTATGCACCCAAACAATTATGCATGGATGCAAAACCACACCTTCATCACCCATGATTTGAAATCCAAGAATCCAAATCACTTTCTATCACATTAACGTCAGACAATAACAAACGCCTTCTAAACTCACTGTACAAAAAGGTCAAAAGATACGAACTAAGAAACAGTACAGTACATTAGATGGAAATTCATTACTCACATTATGTTTGTATTACTGATCCAGGGAGTTTCTATTTGACAGCCTAACGGAACTACCGTTATAGTACAGTAGGTGGTCCTAATCACCCACTCCCTGGTATCACTTATACACAAATTTACAGTCATTCCGTAATTCGAAATTGCAGCCCACACTTGGGCCTTAAAGCAAGAGTTTGATTTACTTTCGAAAAAGCCGGAATGTAAAAGAGTAGCTGTTGGTGCTTCGACAATGGTACAAAATGAAAATTTTTACGAACCTGTGATGCCAGTGAGTTGAAGGAAACGGTTGGGCAATGAAACAATAGAGTAAATAATGTGAGACACAGACAACACAAAAAGGATAAAAATTCAACGTTCCTTAACACAAAACTAAACTGCCACCAAACTAACAAAAACAACCAGTATTGGGAAAATGTGTGGTTGCTTTTTAAAAAATTGACATGCCGAGGAAGATCTTTATCTGGATCTCTCTCTTCCTTTTTAGCTCAGGTGAAAGTTTCAGCTGAGCTATATATAGCTATCGTATGCGGCAAATGTCTGTCACTTTTAGACATCATGTATAAATGTGTAGCATTTCGCTATTTCTTCGATTTAACTGAAATTTGGCTGGCGTGTAGGAGAGGAAAATATCTTAATGATGCAACCATTTTCGATAAATATAAACGTTATTTGACCTCGTGAGAGAGTTTTGTCTGAAAACGTAAAACTCCCTTCTTTTCGATCAATTGTGCAATAAATGTGCTGAAACGTTTCATATAGAAAGTTTGAATTGTGCTGAACAAAAGTTGTATTTCCGAGTTGTTTTTGTTATCATTTGAGGGCCCAAAACAGTACTTGGTGTAAAAAATATACCTTTAAAAGAATACTATTTACATTTAGCCATGTTTTACAGGGAGACGTCGCGAGAAACTCCCAGTTGTGTTGTCGTTTTCATTTGAGGCCTTAAACAGTTCTTTGTGTACAACGAAAACTTACAGGCAAAAGTATACTGTACACAAATGTACAGGAGCTTAATCATGTGGAAGCGTTCCGCCAAAGTGCAGTATTATCGACAAACGTTGATGTCTAGCGGGGTCCTTCTAATGAAATGACAGATATTGCTCGCCGGTTAACAATTAATGGCCCGACCTGTGTGAATGATTGTCAGTGAGGGTTATTGATTGCCCAGATGGTGAATGAGCTTTTTCCGAACCCGTGAATGGTTGTTTTACCTGTAAATGATTGCCGATGTAGAAAAGGTTTTATTATTATTTGATGCCTAACGTTAGGCCGCACCCTTATTGATGAATGTCGAGAAATCTGGACATGTGAAGCGAATTTGTTTATGTGATTGTGGGGATCGCGTGTATTTTTTATGCGGTAGCCTACTCGTGAACTGGGGATGCCCGGGTCACTTCCGTCGAGTTAAGGTGAATGTTGTCTGAGAAATGGAGTTTAAGGGGAAGAGAACTCCCTCCCTCTCTTAATTAAAAGAACATAGCGTTTTAATTGAAAACAGAATACTAACATGTTAAGGACTTTAAGGTAGTGTCTTGTTAACATTTCAAACATTTCTTGGGGCGCCGGGGTTTCGCGAAGGGAATACCTATAAAGTCTCCCGATGCTGCCCCTTGCAAAGCAACTGTTGAGTCGTGCAAGTTTGCATTTTAATGTGTCGACTGTGATTCCGGTCGGACACACATTCCCCAACCAGTATACAGTATTTGAAGCGCCGAAAATACGTTTTAACAAACAGTTCTTTCTAAGTGTGCGTATTGGCGATCATATGCGTCTGTACGCCCGTCTCCGTTGGGTCTGCTGCCAATAGTTCTTCTTCCAATAGTAGCTAGCTGACACAAAGGCTTTGTTCGCTGCGCCTGTCAGGTAAGTCAAATGTATTGGTTTGAACTTCGTAGTAGTTGTTATTGTTGGTTGCTCTTAGTATAGTGCACAATTCTAGAATAAAGTCAACATGACTTGTCTACGCAATAAGTAAACAATTCGCGTTTCAAAAGATGATCTAGTTACTTCACACGGTGACACGGAAGCCGAGAAGTACGGTGGTATAGGAGAGACTCGGCGTACTTCAACTATACAATGTTGGCAGCTTGGGAGAAATTCTGTCCGTTCTCAAGTATCATTCCACAACCCTTCGGGAAACATTTCACAATTCAATTTGATTCCTAAAGTTAAAAACGGCTGCATTCTTGAAGGCGTATGGTATGTCAGTACTCGGAGGCAGGAATTAGTGTGCAGATTACAGAAAGGCGCCGACACTGCAGGGGGCACCATTCAAGCTTATTTCTTGAGTGTCTATAGCAGAAAGCCTCACCAGAAGTTGAGTAAGGGGAAGTCATGGGGATGATATTTCAAGCCCACGCGAGGTAGCCTTTGGTGCGGCTATTACGCGTGAAATATGTTTTCCCCTCCCCTATACGAGCAGTTATATATTACTACGGCCAGCACCTCCTGTTGCGACACATTCACCGGCGGCCCTAAAAATCCGTCCAGACCAACGATTTATAACCTGATAGATCCCAATCATCAAAATGCTATGCAGTAAAAATAATTTTACAGTAGAGAAAAACGGGATTAAAGGGCACACAGTAAATTTGAGCGTTAAGCAAAAAGTAATTATATAGGCAAAGCTTACGTAAGGCCTAAAGCTAAGTTGGGAACCCGTACTGCGTGAGAGCAATACAGTATACATCCAATAACTTTATGCTTCAGCTGTGTCGCGTGCATCATTCATCAGAGGAAAGGTTAATGCGTCCGAGCGAGTTCACACCACCAGCGGAGATGGACGCCAAAAACAGATCCCTGCTCGCTTAACTAAAAAAAGAAAGTGCCCTGTTATGCGGTGGTGGGGTACGAACCGATACGAGGATCTCCGTGGGAAGATTTTGGAAAAAGGAAACTATAGAAACATATGTATGCGATTTTTTCCCTTGGAGAACTAGAAAACTAATGTTGTGTATATCTTTTGTTGGTTTATATTGAGGTACCGGAGCGAATTTCCTTGGCTCCTGCAAGTCCTAGGCCTTGAAAATTAGGAACTAGAAGTTTTGAGGCAAAACATTTCCAGATTTCCTTTTTGGTTTTCCCGAAGGGATTATTTATAAAAATGTAGTCGCCCGATGCTGACCTTGCAAAAAACAACTGACTGTAGGGTCGTGCATTTTAATGTTGTCGACTGTGATTCCGGTTAAGGCACCAACATTCCCCCAAAACCAAGTGCATGTATTTGAAGCCGAAGACACGTGTTTTTAACAGTTTTTCTTCTAGTGTGCGAGTCGTATTGGATCATAGCGTTCTTACGTCCCATTCGGGTCTGCTGCCAATAGTTCTTTCATAGTGACTAGCTGAAAACAAAAGCTTTGTTCGCTGCTCTTTGTTGTTATTTTGTTTGCTCTGGTGCACAATTCTAGGAATAACTCAAATTGTCTGGTTACGTAATAAAGGTAAACATCGCCACGGTTTCAAAAGAGATTCTACCTTCACACAGGACGCCGAGAAGTACACGGTGGTTATGGGGAGAGACTGACGTACTTCAACCCAGATTGCTATAATGTGTTGGCTAGCTTGGGAGGGAGGAAATTACGTATCTCAATCATCATTCCAAAAATCCTCTTCGTAAGAAAACATTTCACAATTCAGTTTTGATTATATAGGGCTTGGGAATCTCAGCTGATAGGATTGTGACCACCACCTCCCGCAGGTTACGGTCCTGTTGAAAGCACGCATCGAAACTTACCAAAGGTATCAAAAGGCGGTGGCAGTAAAGTCACGTGTTGACGACTTCGGTGAGCGCCTACCGATCAATCTGCTGTTCAAATGATCAATTCAAGTCAAGCTTCGGTCACCCAGATATAGCTGCGATTCGATGTGGTCACCGGATTGCACGTCTTTATTAACATTTGTGCAGTACACATAACAATATAATTTTTGTGTACCCACATTATTAGTCTTTCAGTTGTGTTGCTTCAGGAGCTTCAATAATATTCGTTTCCTTACATATATATTTACCTCTTTGTGATTAACGTAACTTATGTAGAACTTGAGTTACAGACTCAACCGACAAATATGGAACTGAACACTTTTCCATGACACTTAGGACTAAGCTGCAGCTTCACGGGTAAATCATTGTTGCTCTTGTTACTCTTTCCTTTGAGTGTCGTCAAACTAGGGGTTCATTATACGTCAACTGAATATTCAAGCCCAAGAGGTTTCTTAACCCTACACTTCCAAAGCTCGTGTGTGTGCAAAGGATTGGCCCGGTCGAAGGCATTATTATGTGTACTATACAGGCTCGGCTAATGGGCGTTAACAAGACGGGACAACCAGAAAAAATATTCTCCTAATCTCGGAAGTGGAGGGGATTTCCCCCTACAAAGTTTTCGGCAGAATAACCTTGCAAAAATAGTAGGCACACTTTAATTTCATAGTTTCTATTATATATTAAATGAGTTATATTGATTCAATTAAATCAAACTCAATAAATGTTGGCAAAACATTTATTTGATGGATTAAAATCATTGCAAAAAATGCCAGCATGAGTACAAAGCAAAATCCACCTTGCCGCCAAAATTTGTCCAGGGCCCTTAAGTGAAGCACGTTATCTTTCATTACACACGGTCTCCACTATTAACCCTTGAAAAGTCATGGTCACGTTCCCCCAATTTTGAAAAGCTGTTGATATTCTAGGACCAGATAAATGATTTTGTCGTGTTTTTTTTTTCGTGTTCGTGATATTTGTATGTTCAGTCGCATCTGAGAAACTGAAATAAGGAATGATTCAAAACTAGTAAAGTGCGCTTAATCGGTATGGATTTCGAGTTGTAAAATAAGAAAGAGATTACGGGACTAAGAAAAGGACGGACAATAGAGAAACTGCTGCATTGCAAACAGGCGGTGAAATTACCAAAATCAATATTTTAATAAGTAGTGCTCCCAATGGTTGGGAAGTAACGAGTTACAAGTAACCGCCGTTACTGTAAACCGAGTTAATTTTGTGTAACGGAACCCTGAACGAGTTACATTGCATTGCAGGTAACGGAACAAGTAAACTAGTTACAATTCGGTGTGTAATAAAGTAACTGCTAACGGGCGTTACATTTGGGTCCTGTGACTTTCCCCTTACAAAACAGTCAAAATGACCACAAATGTAAGTTACTCGAAGTAGAGTAACAGAAAAATTTTCAAAATGAATCACACTTTGGTAGTAAAAGTATTTTCGGATATAGTTCATATCATTCATCTCGATTATCGACGTCCCGTCCTCACCCAACATCAAATTTTATTCACGATTAGAATCCGAAAGTTGATATTATATGCTACGTAGCTGCAGACTTGTAAGAGGTTTTGTTCCAAACTTGATTGTCGATTTTAAACTAAGTTTAAAATCTGATTTTGTGTGTCAAATTAGTTATTAGACAGATCAATGCCATTATCCATGAGACAAATCGGCTTTGTGTTGATTCTTTGAAAAAGTATAACTGAAACGGTCCTCTGGCAAAACTAAGTGCACCTGCTGACTTTTATATAGCCTAGTATACTATATAATACTAAGTGAAGTCAGCTGGGCCTTAGTTTGGAATCATATTGTCCTTTAGAGGACCACAGTGGGAGATGCGCACGGTGAGAAAACAGGTTGGCCCAATAGCGCAGTTCAAAGTACTAGTGCCTTACTTTGAAGATAATAATGCCTTTTCAGACTTACGGCTGGACCCGAATCCACCCCTATCCGAGGTTCGGTAGCTAACTGCTGATTTCTAGATTCCCTTCCGAGCGTGGGATACGACACCTCGGTTCTACCAACTCTGATTCCAATGGAAACCAATTCCGGGACCAGTATTTTTTGCCAATGTTATAGCATATTAAAACTTACAAACGTTGTAATGTCTATTGTACATTTCAACCACCAATGATAGATCATCAGTTTACAATCACTTCCATAGCCTGGCCTCCTCAGTAATTAGTTGATCACGTTGTGACGATACTGTATTATGTGTATATTTGTGCACAAATTTTAATGAGAACTTTAAAACACTTTGAATGCAAAACTTCATATTTTGAGAACTCGGCTGGAATGAACTCGAGTACAAGGTCCAGTTACATCACATTCCGGAAAAAATTCGATTCCGGAACCTTCGTTCCGGGCAACTTCCCATAATCTAGAAGGAAAAACGCTCCTTGAGACCGGCATTTAAGCTAGAGTGAATCCGGACTCGCGTGCGTTGGAGCCCAGTAAATTATACGGTGACAAGCGTCGCGGCCCGTGGTAAACACCGTGAGCATCCATGTCATGTATCCAATTTAACATGTTATGGTATCCTATTTGATGAATCAAAAACGTATGAATTCTAGGGCTATATCATATTCTTTTCAATGTCCGTAATTCACTTACACTTGGAATAATAGTAAGGTGTAATATAAAAAAACAGCAGAATTGAAATGGTGCACATGGCACAGTTAAAAAGTATCCTAACACGAAGCTAATTGACAAGAGGACCCGACTGCCCCGTGTCCGACTTAAAGCTCCACCTATTTATTGTGAAGGGAAAGTGAATTATGGGCACATGGTCTGCATGTGTAAACGAAAGAAGCCTCCACTATTTCTATGCATGTTTTATATCGACACAATGTGAGAACATTGAAAGTGTTATGCGGAAAATCACTTAGGCCCCCAACATTAGCGGCGAGCGTTTTTTAAAATTTACCGTTAACAAATATTAGAGCATCGCATTCCCATCTTTATGCCCTTGAGGGGGTGAAAACTTAATTACTGCATAAAACAACGCTCTCCCCTTTCATAGCCGCTGAACCCTCTCTAAAAAAAAAAAAAAAATTTGTGTTGGGACAGTATCAAAGATTTCCAACCCTCAAAGAAGGGTACTGTCATAACTGAAAAAAGTGTTGGTTACAACAAGAAGGCGTCTAAGAATACAGTTTGCGTAAGTTCGCAAACCCAGAGAGACCATGATTCGCTGCTTCATGATGAGCCGTTCGGAGCCTCTGCCTGAACCACCAGTGAGATAAAGATTCAGCTGCGTATATCATGACTTCCGTTGGAGGAACACCTAAGGATAACGGCACGAGAGAGGTGTCGGTCGTCCCCATAAGTTGCCCATTGTTACCTTTAACCTTATATATCCCCCCCCATTCCATTTCAGGTACGAGGTACCTTGAAGTAAATAGTGACTTTTGAAAGTAGCGAGTGATTTCAGTCAAAAGAACTGTAACTATTACTTTTTCAACATTTAACTAGTAACTGTAACGATTACAATTTTGAATAACGTAACCATAACGTGTCACCCAAAATTCTATTCAATTGAATAGAATCTAATCAAATTATGTGTGTACGAACTGTAATTTGTCCAAATTGCCTGCGACTAGATCGGCTATAAATAACGAATAGTTCATTTTGAACAAATTTCTAGTATTTGAAAAAACTGCAACATTTGACAACGACGTTCGGCCCCAATTGAATAGATGTTCTTTAGAGTGTACTTTCAAAGTTGAAAGGGAACAATCGATGTCACCACGTTATAAGTAAAGATCTGTTAGTATCTTTTGATGTTGTCTCAGTGGTTTTATTACAATATGTTTTTGTGAAAGCATTAACCAATAAAGTCTTCTCTTACAAAACTGATAAAAACATATAAGTTCTTCAGACAATAATCTGCTTTCTAAGACACAGTCGATAACTAAAGGTTAAAGCACATTGTATAAATATTTACAAATCCCAGCGGTGCCACATTTGTGTGGAAAATTGTGCAATGTCATGGGCATAAAAGCCTGTATCAATGCCATTACGCTGTTATCTGGCCTAATTAGTACCGTGTGAAGGAAATGAAACGATGTACAACACACTGGTTGATCTGTGGTTGTTTTACAAATGCTGATACATGTGGAGCAAGGTATGTACCAAAGTACCAAACGTTTACTGGCTGCTGTGTGATAAACTGGATAAGGCAGTTATTTTTAGTAATCGCTCCTAACAAAAACCTTACAATTACAACTTATTAGTCTAAAGACATGCCCGGAAGTCACTTTTTGCCATTAACCCCCCCCCCCACCCCCACCCACCTCCTTCCAATAAATTTCGTTTCGAAAAGTAAGGCAAACATCCTTTTCCACTTGTTCAGCATGTTGTTTCATTATTGTGCATTTACCTTATGCGATTAGGATGTCCTTGCCTTTATTACCTTGCGATAACAGGACCTATGTACAACTACATGGATCGTACCCCTTTGCGTAAATGTACGGCTTAGCTGTCTAATTATGGAATGTGACATGAAGTGTACAATTCATAATACAACATTTCATTTTGTTGACTTAGACTTACATTTCGCATTGATGTTGAAAATATGGGCTGGGACAGTGGCGCCGCTAGATGTTGGTGAGGGGGGGGGGGGGGGCATTACAGAAGATGATGCCTTAAACCCACCCCAGATGAACCCAGAAGGTTGGTGTAAGTTGTGCATATTTGCATGGGTGCTAGTTTGAAGGTGACGTCCTGGAGGACATGTCTAAGAAAAATTTTTGTTCATTTAAGATGGTTTAGACGCAAAATTTGACTATCTTTGACAAGTTTTGTAACTGATCATATATTGGAAAACTTTCGCAAATTAGTGAATTCTTATTTATGGTAGACTGTAAAGGAAAGGTGCGTTGTCTTAGTGGAGGGGTGACAGCTATTCCCCTTGAAAAATTCTTGTTCGGAAAAGGTGGCTTAGATGCAAAATAGTAGTATCCTTGAGAAAATCTTTTAATTAGTAACATGTTTAGAAATCATCGTTATTTACGGATATTTAACGATGTAACGACAAAATGCTACGAATATTACCGTACATGTTACTTGTGATATTATCCTGGCCGTGTCATACCAAAGACTTTAAAAATGGAACCTACTGCCTTTGTGCTTGGTGCTCAGCATAAGCAATGGAGTAGGAAAAACAAGCCAGTGAGCCACAACTGGAAAAAAGGCCGTGGTCGTCTCGATTTGAACCAATTGGTTAGAAACTGGGACGTTAAACCTCATCTAACTAACTATACTGCTCCAAGATTCTCTGTTGATGCGGGGTCCCTACAGAGGTCGGCGATGTGTTGTCAGAAAAGTGTTTTGGTTAAAATAATGTATGATTGTCTCAATAATGGTTATAAGATACGGAGTAAGTACCGTGACAAATGCGCGCAAAGCGAGCCAAAATTTTGCACTGAAAATCATTTGTGTAACAAAAGTTGCTTGCAGACTTCTCACTGAAATGCTTTAAATTCCTAACAAAATGCATCCTCTAATTAGAGGGCGAGTCTTCTGTTTAGTCTAATTGGTATAGGCTATCAATATTCATAAAATATGTCTTCCATTTAATTCCACTACTTTGCATCCTTGCAGTGCTGTGCCCCTCCGAAATGACTCCCATGCCAATGAACAATCAACCTAATTGTAGAAATCTTACCATTAAATAATGCAATTATGTTTGGGAAGGTATCGATAGTGCACGAAAAGTTTGGTACTTTGAGAAGAATCTGGGAGAATTTTGACAGTTTGAGAACAACTTGTGATAACAAATGATTAAATTAGATTCATCCAACAGTCAGAAACACACCTCACCCTACCCCCTACAGAAATCTGTAGCCTAAATATCTTTTGAGGCTTACTTTAAAATTTTCGGAAATCGATTGGGGGAACGTACCCCATGCCCCCATTTCCGGCCCCAAGGGACTGGGAGATTGTAAATGGTTAATAAAGAAACAGAGTAGTGCAAAGCAATGAATTAACTATAAATTAACAAAAAATAGAACATTATTCGCCATCTAGGTACTTTTACATGCCACTCATATAATGATTTATTCATGGCCGTTCATTTTGCATATTTCAAACTGTACAAACGATGACGTATCTTTAACACTACAATATGCATCGGGTACACAAGAAACTACATTCGCGAAATTCCTTCTGATTTTTACATTCCACTAGCCTGGAATGACTTCGCTATACCTTTTATTAAGGCAAAACGGTTATGCTTCCGGTCTATGGGTCAAGTTTGAATAAGGGAATTATGTACCTAATAGGATATGTTTTGTTCTCTTATTTACTTAAAATAGATCTATTCTCTACTTGATCTTCTTATTTTGTGGGAGAGAACGCCTCACCTAGACTTCTCCAAACCTTATCTTGAGAGATGACTGCATTTACCACCTTACTGAATGTACTATTTAGCTGTAACATTATCTTAGATTAATAGCAATACTTGATGACAAATAAAATTAATAAACTGACAGTATATGTAGCTTTATCCATTTTCTGTAGAAAAGTGGCAATAGGCTACTAAACTTAAAACGTTTTAAAGACATTTGCTTCTAATATAATGCAGTTCCAGAGATTGAGGAATCGGTAAAAAGTGGTGAGAGTTTTGTTTGATTGCTCTGTGCTATAGTAAAACACCCAACAACTCGACACTATGTAGGCCGGACGGGTGCAACATTTTCTCGTCTGGGCCTTTATGCGTTTCTGTGATCTTTTGAGGGGTTGTTGGGAGGGAACCACATGGGATTAGGGTCTACGTCAATCTAATGGGGGGGAGCTTTAATTTTCATCTGAGATATTGCTATCGTATTCGGCTGCAAAAGTCTGTCACGTTTTGCTCTTTGTTAAAATTGATCGAATTTTGTCATTTTGTACACCTACTTGGCTAGATTGTGGATAAATATTGTGAGATCGACGATTTTAATGATGCAATAAGATTGGAATGTTGTCGCTTTTGAAGTCAAATTAGGCCATTTTCTGCAGTTTTAAAACAAGAGGGCAATCAAGGAGTTGCTGATCTCATCCCAATACATCCTTTTGCTTCTTCCGAGTCTGGTGTAGCAGTCTGGAATTTTATTGTAATGGGAACACTATGGGAAACTGGGAAAATCGGATCGGATTCCTATCCGATTTTTGTGAGTTTTTATTAAATAATCTTCTCCATTTCGGGTCGGAAAGAGCCCCAAATTTGTCAACCTGTGTAATTATATGAGTTTTATCGCAGGACTACGAAAATTAAATTTATACGAATTATTTCGTGACGTCACATCGACAGACAGCTTTTATCGGACTACGTGTGTCCGATAAAAGCTGTTTGTCGGTGTGGACGTCACGAATAAATCAGTTAACATTTTATTTTCATAGACCTTTTGATGCAAATCATATATTTACACTGGTTGGCAAATTCTGGTCTCTCTCTGACCAGAGATGGAGAAGATTTTAATAAAAACTCGCAAAATCGGATCGGAATCCGATCCGAATTCGTTGTAGTGTGACTGCGGCTTTAGGGTACCGCCAGCTTCCGGTTCTGATTGCAATGTATTTACAGCACACACCCCACAGCAAAACTATAGGCCTAGATACTACTGTGACACAAGGGACGTGTGCCCTTCAAAACCTCTAGAGACGCGCAATCTTGCCCTTCAAAAACCATAGAGACGTGCGATCTCGTGACGCCGTGAATCCCCTCTATAGACCTTATGCATTGACATCACACTGACGTCATTTTGGGTGAAAACACTGAACTATATGCTCGGAAGGATTATTCTACAATAAGGTTTTTTTTAAGCCACCATGGAGGGTCACGTGATGTAGGTTAGTTGCTTAAGTCGATTCCACCGCGTATCTAGCGCTGATGCAAATATGTACATGTATATGCTACCGCACCGTAGCGGGCCGCTAGTTTTTTTTTCATAGGATACCGACGGGAAAATCGATTTTTCAAAAAATTTTAAATTTGTTTCAAAATCATGGTTAGGGTTAGAATTAAGGTTAGGGTTACATGGATGGGGGTTATTTGGCCTGTTCTTTCATAATCCGGTGTCAGAATTACAAAACAAGGGTCGGAAGCTGCTATTATGGAATTAGGGGTGTGACCTCTTTCCAAGAAGCTGATTGGTCCGTATGAATAGAATACCCCACGCTATCCTACGAAAAAAAACTCGCTGGCGGGCCTTAGCGTCTCTTCTGCCTCTTGTACACTAACTTGCGCGCTATCACGCGTCAGCGTACACACCATTGCGCCGCCTCAGCAACTTCATGAAAAGGCTTACATCACAATAGCGTATAACATACAGAGCACCAAACGCGTACCGTGTAGGAGGATTCGAGGCAAAATCATTGGCCAAAATGAGCGGCATGGCACGCGGGTTAGCTTTCCCTTTA